>OX122903.1:6471844-6476844 GCA_944738965.1 Nebria brevicollis
AAAAATTTATATATATATATATATATATATATATATATATATATATATATATATATATATAAACATTTTTGATATATAATATATATATATATATATATATATATATATATATATATATATATAAACATTTTTGATATATAATATATATATATATTATATTATATATATTATATATATATATATATATATATATATATATATATATATATATATATATATATATATATATATATATATATATATATATATATATATATATATATATATATATATATATATATATATATATATATATATATATATATATATATATATATATATATATATATATATATATATATATATATATATATATATATATATATATATATATATATATATATATATATATATATATATATATATATATATATATATATATATATATATATATATATATATATATATATATATATATATATATATATATATATTATATTATATATATATATATATATATATATATATATATATATATATTATATATATATATATATATATATATATATATATATATATATATATATATAGATAATATATATATATATATATATATATATATATATATATATATATATATATATATATATATATATATATATATATATATATATATATATATATATATATATATATATATATATATATTATATATATATATATATATATATATATATATATATATATATATATATATATATATATATATATATATATATATATATATATATATATATATATATATATATATATTATATATATATATATATATATATATATATATATATATATATATATATATATATATATATATATATATATATATATATATATATATATATATATATATATATATATATATATATATATATATATATATATATATATATATATATATATATATATATATATATATATATATATATATATATATATATATATATATATATATATATATATATCCAGTCGTGTACTAGATGCCAGAGTGAGCGGACGTTCTTTACGTGAGCTCTGTGCGTATACATTTTATTGGTAAACAAATTTTTTCTTTTTGCTGTATATGGTGTTGTTTTGGTCGTTTATCGACTGATTTTGTTCGGTTTTAGTTCAAATCGTTTGAATATTGTTCTTTTTTCGTAGTTTTGGCTACATTTTCTTATTTTCAGGTGGGTTTTTTTATTTTCTTTCGTTCGTATTAATTGTCCGCGTTGGCGGACGGGGTGTTTGATGGAGGGGGCAACCCCTCCGTGACCATGAACCCTGCTAAGAAGCAGAGAATAATGAGCCAGTCGACGGTGGAGCAGTGCCCCCGGTTTCTGGTCATTAAAAAAAAAGATGGGTCTGATTTTTTCAAGGTTAGCCCGTTTTTAATTAATAAACAAATTTATAGTTTAATTGGAGAAGTAAATTCTTTAAAAAAATTAAGGATGGTCTGTTAGTGGAAACGAAAACTGCTAAACAAGCAACTCGACTGCTGCAAACATCTCTTTTTTCTGACATTCCTGTTGAGGTGTCTTCACACCCAACCCTCAATACTGTCAAGGGCGTTATCACGTGTCGTGATTTGTTAAATTGTACCACCGATGAGCTCCGCTCTGAAGTAAAGGCTCAAGGTGTCTCTGAAGTTCGGCGTATTACCCGCAAGGTCAATGACGTAGTTGAAGACACTGCGTCCATTATTCTTTCTTTTTCACTACACAAATTGCCATCCAAAATTCGTGTTGCAATGTATAGTTTGCCTTTCAGGCCATACATACCCAATCCTATGCGCTGCTTTAATTGTCAGAAGTTTGGGCATTCTTCAAAGTCGTGCAAAGACAAAAAAATCTGTATCTGCGGTAAAGAGCCACACGAGGAACAGCGCTGTACCGATCCGGTAAAGTGTGTGAATTGTGGGGATAGTCATCTTGCTCTATCGAAAAACTGTCCAAAATTCAAAGAAGAGTATGCGATTGTAAAACACAAAACGCTTAACAATTGCAGTTATCCTGAAGCACGAGCTTTTATACGTCAGAACTCTACTGTTCCGACGTTGAGCTTTGCCAAAGTGACTGCAACCAAACCTGCAATCTCTACTCCATCTGTAAGTGACATCGCTGCTCTACTTATACCCGAAATTAAAAAAATTATTATTGAAGCTTTCTCGCTAAACTTGGGCGCCATTATGAGCGCAGCCTTATCGAACCCCAGCACAGCGACCAGTGTCATTGCAAAGCTGACACCTCCAACTGTACCCATACCTGCCCTGCCAGATACTCCACACACACCACCCAAAACATCTACGTCATTTATTATGCCATCTTCTGCTCCTGTTCTATCAGGACAGGACACACATATTTCTCCCTCTGACTCAGAGTCAAGCGCTATGTCGATTGACAACGAGGCAGTTAAAAATACTCGAAAGCCCAAAGATAGGCGTGGGTGGCCTAAGGGCAAACCAAGGAACCCGAAAACTTAACACTTTTCGGGTCTTCCTCAAACGACAGCTTTTTCGTCCTGACTTTTTTCTACTTTCTATTCATTATTTATGTCAAATCCATTTATCATCCAATGGAATTGTAATGAAATTGTCTACCACCTAGCAGAGCTTAAACTTTTAATGGCTGAACATAACCCCAGAGTAGTCTGCATCCAAGAGAGTCATTGAAAGCCTCTTGATTCTTTTAACTTGCGGGGTTATAACATTTTCCGCAAAGACGTTGATCCTGTTGGTCGTGCCAATGGTGGCGTTGCAATTGTCCTTGAGTCTTCTGTCCCTTTTAAAGATTGCACTATCAGAACAAGGTTACAGGCAGTAGCATGCCAGGTATTTTCATCCCGTAAAATTACAATTTGCAACGTCTACCTTCCGGATGGCAACTGGAGTTTAAATGACCTCGAGGATTTATCACGCCAACTACCGTCTCCTTTCATTCTTGTCGGTGACTTTAATGCGCACAATATACTCTGGGGTTCTGTAAGCACAGATGCCCGTGGTCGAATTGTCGAAAGCTTCTTGGACAACAATGATGTCACCCTTCTCAATACTGGATCAGCCACGCACATTAACATGAGATCAAGAAGTTTTTCGGCAATCGACTTATCTTTCTCTACATCTTCTTTAGCTGCATATCTTCAGTGGCAGGTAGTTGACGATGCCTATTTTAGTGACCATTTTCCCATTCTTGTGTCGTTTCTTTCTCATGCTGTTTCTGATGCTCAAACATCAACAAGAAGATGGTTGTTTGATCTGGCGGATTGGAATGCATTTAGGAACAACCTAAACCTACCTGATCCGTCACCAGAACTACAACATCTTTCTGATTGCATTCTGTTTTCCGCTTCGGTTTCTATACCGAAATCGTCTGGTCGAGCCAGTAAGAGGTCAGTTCCCTGGTGGAATGCTCAAGTTGCTGCCGATATTCGTGCAGAAAAGCGCGCGCTAAAAGTGTACCGGAGAAATCCGACACTTGCACACCAAATCACGTTCAAGAAAGCACGTGCGCAAGCCAGACGCACAATTTTTATGTTTAAAAACGAGTCTTGGCGCGGTTTTGTTTCTTCAATCGGTACTGATTCCGACCAAACTACACTTTGGAAGAAAATCAGATATATGAACGGCTACCAAAAATGTTCCCATATTCCAATGCTCCAGGTCAATGACCAAGTACACACTACTAGAGATGAGATTTGTGAGATTTTAGCAGACCAGTTTGAGGCTGTTAGCAATTCGGACAATTATTCGCTTCATTTTTTGCGCGTAAAAGCGGCTGAGGAGGTTCCACTGGACTTCGACTCGGATAACACTGAGTTTTACAATTCTAGTTTTTCTTTCGACGAATTTGAGTTTGCACTCAGTCGTACTGCAAACACTTCTGTCGGGCATGACGACATCGCTTACGCAATGCTTCGACATCTACCCGGCCATTTTAAGCAAAGATTAGTGGAATTTATTAACCATCTGTGGGTTGAAAATATCTATCCAGACTTCTGGCGTGAAGCAATAATTGTACCGATTCTCAAAAAGGGAAAAGAAGTGTCTCATGCTTCTAGTTATCGTCCTATATCTTTGACGTGCCATCTATCAAAGATATATGAACGTATGATCAATTCCCGGCTCAGCTGGTTTCTAGAATCTCGCAATCTCATCAACAAATATCAATGTGGATCTCGTCAGCACCATTCCACCACTGACCTTCATGTGTATTTGACAAACGCCATTCAGTCTAGTATCTTAAAACGCAACCATCTGGTTGCTGTGTTTTTTGATCTAGAAAAAGCGTTCGACATGACCTGGAGATATGGAATACTACGAAAATTACACAACTGGGGTCTACGGGGCCATCTGCCTCAATTTATAGAAAACTTTCTTTGTCGCCGTTCATTTAGGGTCCGAGTTGGAGAAACTCTCTCTTCTACACGACCGTTGCAAAATGGTATTCCCTAAGGCTCTTCCATAAGTGTAACTTTATTCTTGGTTGCAATCAATGACATCGTTTCTACCATCCCCAATACCGTTGATTATTGTTTTTATGTCGACGACCTAACCCTCTTCACTTCGTCTCAATCTCTAGCTATCTGTCAGGAGAGATTACAGCAGGCTGTAGACATTGTTACACTGGCCGCATCCGACCGTGGTTTCCGTTTCTCTACAGAAAAGACATGTGCTATCGATTTTTGTCGACTACGCAAAGCACACAACTGTCCTGTTGTGACGCTTTACAACAGACCAGTGCGGATTGTAGATGAGGTGAAGTTTCTGGGTTTAATTTTCGACAAACGTTTCTTACTGTTGAAACACATCAACACTGTTTCTGCGCAGTGCAGAATGACATTGAATGCAATCAAGTGTATCGCCTCCACAAAATGGGGAGACGAAATGGTCTCTTTGCTACGCTTGTACACCAGTCTGGTTCTGTCCAGGATAGACTACGGTGCCATCATTGTGTATACAGCTAGTTCCCATCACTTGAAGAAGCTAG
>OX122903.1:6481844-6516934 GCA_944738965.1 Nebria brevicollis
CATTATTGAGAAATAATATAAAAAATACGAGATCAATTACCTTATCTAGTCCTTTAGACATAAAGAATATAAGAAAATATGAACCGAGCACTTCATTTAACGAAATACATTTCGTTTGAATGTTTAGTAAAATAATGGCGGTGACCAATCCCAAGCAGAGAAGCTGCCGTCTACGCTTTATATGACTACATGTCAATTGTAAAATAAAATGTTTGATGAATAATAAGCGATATTGGTAAGAAAATGCAATTTATAAAAAATGTAGTACATTGCGCTTTACGATTTATATATTTATCAATATATACTGATAAATACCTACTACTATACTATCGAGAAACATAGAAATTTATCATGACATATGCATCAGTATTTAGCAATATATTTTTCCCACTAAATATGATCCGTTGAAAATAAATCATATATTTTTGAAACCAACATCAAATATCATTTCATACCGCAGCAACCGTAATAGTGAATTTTCAAACCGCCATCTAAAATGTATTTATTTTTTTCTGAGGTGTGTTGGTCAGTTTTATATATCGTATGCTTAAAGAATATTTTAGTGTATTCATTATTATTATTCCGTAGACAATCAGCATATTTTGTTAAAAACGTATAAAAGTAGAATAAGATGTTCAAAAGCATAAAATATAAATCAATTCATCACCAGAAGTTTCTTAGTACTATGCACTGACTTGGATAGAAAATAAATAAATATACAAGAACAGATCTAATGTAAAACAAAAGACTGATGATATTAAATTTAATATTTAATGGCACACTAGATACCGGGACACAGAATAAAACTATTCAATTGCTATTGAAACAAAATATATATTCATCATATACATGTATTCTACAGCAAGCAAAAATTTCTGCTTGAAAATATATCTCTAAAATGGGTCTAAACAAAAAAATAATTGTAGAAAATTACATTCTAGATGTTGTAACAATTTTGAAACTACTTGAAACTAATTAATTTTTGTCTAATAAGAGAAGCAAATTTATTATTTGCATGTAGTATTTGAGATGGCGCTTTGATACATGTGAATTATTTGATTACATATCACACTCGTGTTTATTCAGTTCTTGCAACTGCATATAATGAATTCACTTGATATTATCCACGAAGCATGCCGTACGTTTTGGTTATTTGATACAATTATATTCGCATGGAACACGTAAATAAAAATACATTTTGTATATAAATCAAATAATATGTGCGAACGATTAAATTTTAGTGATTATAAAACACACCAATGCCAGATCTGCCCATAATTTATTAGTATTACCATATTTTATATACATCCATTGTTATTACCAATACATAAGGCATGTACGTTTGTTCTGCTCTAACTTGCTCAATGTTGTTTTGATTGTATGAAAAAACAGCACTTTAGCAGGTATAAAATAAAACCCTTTACACCCATTCTGTAGTCCTTGCATACTTCTTTTGCTTCTATTAGATCATCAAATTCTTCATACACGCTCTTCTATTCTGCTTCCTTATATCTTTGCTTTCGAGTAATTCATTTTCGGTCATATTAATCTACTTATTTCGAAAATGACTCCGCAATCGCAAACCATTCATTTAGAACTGATCATCTTATTTTCCTCATTACTTAAAAAGTATTTTTAATAACAAGGACACAGATACCATGGAGATTACGCTAAATTTGATATCAGCACATTTTCTGCATATATTTGAGCAAATACTGGCAAAATAATTGCTAAAGACAAACGATCTTATATAAAGTGCACTCTGAGATTTTAGTTTTAAATACTTTATTTCTATTAATAATTGTGTATTTACAAGAGATGATTACACTTAACTAATTAATCCTCAAAATACATTACACCAAAAAATTTTTCAACAATGATGATGCCTAAAATCATAAAAGTAATACACGTAACTAAAATTAACAAGCATTCGCATCGCCAATTTTTAAAAAATGTCCAATTACAAAAAGCATTCTAACAAATGTTTATTCGTGTAGTTTCAACCTCGATATAATGTTCTCGTGTAAATTTTATAGTATTAAAAAACTAGATGGACACATGCGAACTGACTTCCAATTTACTACAATTACACGTCAAAATGACAAAGTATGCATATTTCATAAAAGCAGTCAAAGCATCAGTTGGTATCAACTAGAAATAAACAAAGCGACTACATTTGCAAATCTCTTCCATAATCTACCTATAATAAATGCTCATCACGCTTTCAACTTGACATAAATCCACAATTAACATCTTTGCATATCAATAATAATCTCACGATTTATCGTATTACTTTTACTACATTATTTCATCACATTTTATAATCCTAAATCGCTTTCGCTGTATACAAAATTACAAATGCATTACTTCGATAGAAATTACAAATAAAAAGAACTGTAATTTCCAAATCAAGCACACACATACACATCATTCCAAAACAAAAACCGAATCCATTTATGAAATTTCAAAAGAAATTCCGTTGATATCACGCGATCGAATATCTTGAAGATTACATAACTTTCCTATGATTTCGTATAAGAATGTAAACATGAAAACTTTACTGAAAATTATTCTCTAAATGAATGGTGTGAGAAAGTGAGGATGTCTTTGGAATAAGTATACAAATAGAATTGAAAATGAGTTGCGCTAAAGAAAAGTTGTGAGCAAGCGGAAGAAGAACTGGAAACACAAAAGAAGTTAGTAAATATACAATTGAATGATTGTAATGGAATTTTTGCAATCTGGTTTGAGGGGAATAGGCATGAAGTTAACTAGTAGATTTATGTTTCTATGTATTTAAGGGGGAATACCACTCTGGACGCCCAAAAACAAGGCCTATCTTCGACGAGGTATATCTGAAGAACTAAAAGTTGCAAAGACTTGGGGACTTAAAAGATGAAAATATCAGAATTTTTACTTTTGAGAACATTTATTTTTATAAAAAAATTTTTAGGGGTGCGCCCGGCAGGTGGCGCCAAAGTAGCCTCTGCGCGCCATGAAAACATTTTTTGCGTGCACGAGAACGCGAAAACGGTAACTCGTGGAACAAAATCGATAAGGATTTATAATCTACATTAAATTTAGCACCGTAATATCGTATCCGAATTTTGAATTTCGCATTTTGAAAAGAATGGCGGCTATTTGAACTTTGGGATACGAATTTGACGCAAAAAACGAGCATATAAGTGGTTTCGAAGCAAAATTCAAGTTCAGAAATGCCGTACGATATTACGGTGCGTCTTTTAATTGCACGTAAATGACACAAAAAAATGACGGCAATCCGATGAAAATTATGGGAGATACCGTGCACGCAAATTTGAAAAATACTGTTTCGAGATAATCGCGTTTAAAATTTTGACAAGTCAAAACTCCTGCATGCTAATACCGGTCGAGCGCGCCAGAAGCTTTCTAAGAAATCGGCTATTTCACTTTCAATAAAAGTCCGGTTTGGGATCTAACATACACAATTATATTCTACACATTCCAAAGTATCTTTTAAGCGCAAAAAAAAAATTCGGTTTTTTGAAACGGCCAGAGTGATATTCCCCCTTTAAATAAAATTTTTCTGCAAATGCAAATAGCAAATTTATTAAACCACAATATCGAAATTATTTTACAAAATTTGTATAAACTAAAAAATAATTAGATTGGTTTATAATAAAACTAAAATGAATCAATTGACGTGCAGCTTACTCTCAAATTAAATATGGTGGGAAGATATTTTTAAAATAATAACTACCGTGAAGTGAGTAAATACGAATGTAACAATTTTTACTTGTGAATTATTAGTAAAAGTGCAAATTTAGGTAAGAAGACGGTATTTATTTGGAAAGAATATTCTAGTAATGGTTACTGATACGACTATCTATCTACTCTAATAGTAAAATGTTGTATCTTTTCGCAAGAATGTTAAAATATGTATAATATGTTTGGGTAAGATCTCCCATTTTTACTAGGAAATTATCAAATTATGAACTTAACATAGTACCACCAACACCCCTACCACGAGAACAAATAGCAACCCCTACATGAAGTCTATATGAACAAGAAATCGGTTCGACCTTGAACATCCAGTCGATCTCGGAACCTACACTACAAGATAAAACTGCAGTCAGCTACCTATGTTCTTTGCTGAGTTGCAACAAAAGGACAATAATAAAGAAACTTACGACGAAGCCGTAGAATTCCTAAATGACGCAATACAAGAATTAGCTTGGGGCGCAACACCGGTACAACACGCCAATCAAAAACGAGAAAATTGTCCAAAAATCGTAAAGGACATCGTCGCGGAAAACGGAAGCTACGCAAACAATGGCAAATAACAAGATCACCACAGGACAAAACAACTCTTAGCCAAGCAATAAAAACAGTCAAAAAGCTACTAAGCAACCTACGAAATAAATCTGTCGAAAAATACTTAGAATATCTCACCCCGTCAGCATCCACAGACTATTCCCTCAGGCGAGCAACAAAAAAGCTCAAACAACCGGAACAGTCAAATCCACCCTTACTCCTGGCAAATGGTAGCTGGGCCAGAACCGACCTGTTAAAATCGAACACATTTGCGCAACATTTATCATCAGTATTCCAACCCTTCCCTAGTGAAATTTCGGTAGAAGAACAAGAAAACAAGTGAAATAAAAAACGCTATAGCAAATCTTGACCCGGAAAAAGCTTCACGGTATGATCTAATAACAGGAAGGATTTTACAAGAACTTTCTTCCAAAGGAATCAATCTGATAACAATGATCTGTAACTCAGTCCTATGACTAGAATACATTCCCTCTCAATGGAAAGTAGCCTAAATTATCCTTATACCCAAGCCAGGAAAACCACCACAAGAAGTAAGTACCTACAGACCCATCTGTAATGAATCGGGGATTCATTTTCTAATTTAAGTTTTGTTGTTATCTACGAGAGAATGTATCAAGATGCGCGTTATCAGTTTTAGTAAAGTCATGGTTTGTTTCCCTTATTTACAATTTTAGATTAGCAATTTGTTTTCAAAATTCGTGTTGTTTATTGACAAAACTTGATGCATTGTCCGGTATTACGGTGACTTTGAACCGAAGTTAGATTATTGTATCATATATATATTGAGGGTAGCGAAGGTTCATAGTCGAGCGAACGCCGTAGCTCGAGCGCGACAGTTTTAGGCACGATGACTAGGGTCATCGTGTTAATAGCATGTAAGTAGTTTTAAGATTATGTTTAAGGATTTATCATTTTCTTAATATGTAAATACAGTTATATTTTTAAACGGAAGTAAGTTCTATCGGCATCCCTTGACCAAGATTCCACGAGCCTTCGTTTCGGCAGGTTTTTATTATTATTTTATTTAATTATAAACGGTGTGGACCCGTCTGTCCACTGGTGGCAGCAGAATTAACACTGACAGTCCATATTATTACACATCGGTCTCATTCCTATAATCTCCAAACTTTTCGAAAAGCTATTGCTTAAGCGTCTAAAGCCAGTTCTATAAGAAAAAGACATAATACCAAACCACCAATTCGGATTTCGTACGCAACTCGCAACGATTGAACAAATCCACAGAGTTGTGAACGAAATACGCAAAAATCTAGAAGTGAAAAGATATAAGTCAAGCTTTCGATAGTCTGGCACACCGGGCTATTGTTTAAAATTAAAAGAGTTCCCTTCAGCCGTTTGGGCTTTAGGGCGGTCACTTACATACATACATACATACATACATACACACACACACACACACAGACACACACACACACAGACACACACTAACATAAACACACACACAAACACACACACAGACAGACGTCATTCCAAAAATAGTTTGAATCGATTCAGGGAAGGTCAATACGTATATTTCCGTTAAAATCTCGAGTTCGAAAATTTTCATGATTACAATACTTACTTATACTGCGAATAAGAAAGTAAAAACACACAATTATTTCTATCAGGTAATTAAGTTACTATTTAGTAATAAAAAAAGGAATATACATAAATGTTATTCTTCCTTTAGATACAAGGGCAGTTGCATATTTGTAAAAAGAAACATTGCTTTTTAATAATATTTGTGGCTGTAATTTATTCAGAAAATTGATAAAGACGATGAATTTTGGGCGACAGAAATGAAATCCAAATAAATAAAGTTTTTTCATATCTTTATGTTACCGGAAATCATTTTAAGAAGAATTCCAAAAGGATTAACATGCACAGAAAAATAAAATGTTTTAAAAATAAAATCTGTTTTCTGTTCTATCTCATCCAAAGATATGTTCTATATTTACCACTAAACAGTACTGAATTTAAAATGGACAACATAGTCGGTGGCAGAAAACCCGTTACATTTTTTCACATCTTTACAATCTTTCGCCATTCAACTCTATCCTTGCACACTTCTTTCGCTTCATTCAAATTCATTAACTTATTCATGCATGCTCTTATATTCCTCTCACGCAGCTCATTCTCAATCATGTTTATCCATTTACTCCGAGGATAGCATCGCATTCTCACACCATTCATCTCTACCACATATATCATTTTTGTTACTTTTTAATTCGGAATTTATTCGATATAGCCATATAATCTCATTTTACTCGCAACTATTTTAGGTACGTTTGCTCATACACCCACGTATTCCGCTTTCTGTCTCTCCTAGATACACCACAAAAATCTCTTAAAAATTTCATTTACACAGCAGTTACACGCTTTTTATGCTTGGTTTGCCAAACCTAACATTCACTACCATACATCAAGGTGGACAAGTACACCATTGTATACGCATAATCTTGCATCCTTAAAAATATTAAAAGTTTTCGCAAACATTCCTAGAGCTAATAAAATCTTACAGCCAGCAGACATTCTTCTTTCAATCTCGCAATCATACTTTCCATCACTAAAAATTTTCAAAATGTTATTAATAGCAAATTCCAGACCGTACCTTACATTAAAATCGTTTTAATTGAATTTACATAACTATTTTATGCAGTTTTATATCTGAGTCATATTATTATAATAATATAAAACAGGCGATAGAAAATTTCTGTACAAGATACTACTGCTTTGTACAATTTGAAGTGGGGATACTTGACTTCGCATCCCCCACTGTAGAGATACATGAAAATTGCACGTTACAATTCATGACAAGCACTGCGCTCTTTTAGTAGCAGTTGAAACTATAATTAACATGTGTTGGTATAGGAGAAGTTTAAAAATGTACCTTTCTCTTAAATTCGGAAGAATTATGTAACAACAAAAATTATACATATTCTCCAATACACGAACAAGAAAGTAAGATTGATTTTATCCCGGATTTCGTTCTAAAAATATCAAAAAAAAAAAAATTGATTCTAGTAGAAGTTGTTCGCAAAATGTATTACATTTTTTTGTGCAATTAAAATAAAATCATTATAAATGAAAACTATCTTACTAGCTTCTTGATATTCTAAGGTTTCTTTTGGTGTATCGTACTATTTAGTCGATTTGATAAGAAATGAGATCCGTATGTTTCTAGTACATGCATGACGATGAGAATTGCGGAGTGAGATTAATTCAATAAGTGTAAAACAAATTTTTTTTTAAATTATTTAAAATCGTCTATGGTTTGACCATAGCTTAAACTTCAACTACAAATAAAAATTATGTCTCCATGTGATCCCAATTAGTAATAATACATGCCAGAAAACAATGAAAATCGCCGTTTTTGGTGTCGCCGGCCCTTAAGGCTGCGTTTGATTTTATTGCAAGTTGCATAAAAATTACATACATATTTGTTCCGCAATTATTATATAAACATACAAGTGTCAAATAAAGTGTTACAGAAAGAATATTTTCTGCACTATTTAACTAGCTATTTTATTTTGTACTTTTACTTAATTAAAGAGCTAATTTGTAAACAACAAAATAATTGCAAAGATATTGCACTTAGTAGCTAGCTTATATCCTTAAAAATATAATTACCATGGTTCAAAATATATTTGTGTGTAATGCCGAAAAGTGCGGAATAAAAATCAGTAGACTTTTACTAGCAGATTTCAGAAAAATAGTTCACGTTGTTCGTGTCAGATGGCTGTAGTATCGAAATGTATGTTTTGTCGGAAAGGCTGTTTAATTCAAACAAATCACCGGTAATTTGATTAGCTACAACGACATTATGATATTTAAGTTATTTTACAAATTTATATCTAGAAAAACGTTTAATTGATTTTTATTACAAATAGAAAATGTCCTTTCGACCACAATATAAAGTGTTAACAATATTGACGGTTTTCTATATAAATTGCCTACCAGCATTATGTGGAACATGAAAATCAGAAATATAGAAAAATAATTTTATTTATAAAAATGATTATAACTACTTAATAAAAGTTTTATACCCGGTTGCAGAAACGCAAATTAAATTTAATTATTTATTAACAAAGCGTGAACGGATCTTCAAATTTTTAATTATCAATTAATAAACCGTTAACGGACAATTAACAGTAATTGTAACAAATACATAAGTTAATTAGCCGTTAACACTATTTTGGGTTGCACAAAAAATAACTTCATTGACAGTTAACAAATAATTATTTTTAATTGAAGCTAAGTAGTTCAATTATTCACTAATCAATTTAAAATTTGAGTTTTAAATCAAATTTTATTCGAGTGTTGTGTATTTATGTCAAGATTGCGTAATACTTATGTAAGTTTAAATAATATTTTGGGCTGAAGGGGTTAAGTAAAGTTTTTAACAATCTAAATTCCGTTTCAAGTAAGATATTTGATTCTTTAAAATGAAATCTGACCTGTCAGATATTTCCGATATTGAAGATGAACCACTACACAAAGTACGACCACGTAGAATACGAATGTTGCAATCCCTTTGAAAACTTTATACTAGGTACAGATGATCAAAAAATACTGTTTTTTTTAATACATTTATGTGGTGCAAGAATTCAACCATTAACTGGTAGAAACAAATGGCTTAATAGTACACTACAAATTTTAATCTGCATACGCTTTTATGTCACGGGAACTTTCCAAACTGTGATAGGCGACCACATACATGTACGCAAATCAACTGTATCTCGCATTATAAAAAGAGTGACCCGACAAATCTCTGGATTATCGAGAGAATATATAAAGTAGTCAACTTCAGAAGCTGAACTTGCACGTATTAAAGCTGGGTTCTACAACATAGCTGGTTTTCCTCGAGTTGTAGGAGCCGTGGACTGCACCCATGTAAAAATACAGTCTTCCGGCGGCAATAGAGCGGAGTTATTCCGTAATCGGAAACAAGACTTCAGTCTCAATCTTCAGGCAATTTGTGATGCTGATTTAAATTTGCTGCATATAATAACTCGATGGCCAGGATCAATACATGATAGCGCCATCTTCAATGATTCTCCTCATTCTGCAGAATTTGAAATGGGAATATATGGAATTTTTTTTTTGTTGGGCGATAGTGGCTGTGCTTGTAAAAATTATTTACTGGCCCCACTATTAAATCCCGCTGGTCTAAGTGAAGAAGCATACAATCGAGCTGACATTGAAACTAGAAATTCCATTGAGCTTTTCTTTGGAGTACTGAAAAGAAGGTTTTCATGTCTACAGGACTTCGGCTTATGTTGGAAAGTATTCCAGAAGTTATTGTTGCTTGTGGGGTATTACACAACAAATGCAAACAACAAAATGATGTAATTAATGATAATGATGATGAACAACAAAGATATGAAGATGAAGTGATAAGGCAGGAAATTATTATTCACAGTAATAATAATCCAAATTATGCAGCAAGGAACGCTTTAAGAGCCACTAATTTTAATTATAATAAAACAACTACATTTTACTGCCTTAATTTTTTTATTTCAAATCTTATTTTTTATGAAATAAGATTGTTTATGTTTTTTTTAACTCATTCACTGCATTCAAATACTTTTGTTTAAAATATAATCTTCTATATTATTCTGCAGAACATTGCCGGGGTCGTCCTTTTTTTCCCGATTAATTTAGGTGGCGTTGCAGGTGCCATTGTAGCTGAAGACTCGGGTTTAGGGTCAGGATTGGTTTCAGGGTAAGGATTAGGTTCAGGGTAAGGATTAGGTTCATGATTGGGGTCAGGGTCAGTGCTGGGAACCGGTCCTGGGTGAGGCTCAAATTCGGGTTCTACATGCAGAATTTTTAATAAAGTTCCTGCACAAAAATTATCTGCAGCGTTATCGCATGGATTTTTCAGCAGTTGAACTTGCCCTTGAAGCTCAGCTAGCAGAAGATCATTTTCATTATTTAAAATATCTGCAGTGTCATGCACCGAACTTTCTTATCCGCATATGGGTTAAACCATATCGTAGTTACATTATTTTTTTAATTTATAATATTTGTTCTAACCTTTAGATCGCTTTTACACTAAATAGGTTTCTTAGAATAAATATTAAATGTCAAACTTCAAATTATTTAAGTCTATTTTGTTAAACAATTGACAGGCGCAGATGATACGATTTATGTAACAATATATATAATAAGCAGAAATTTATTTTGAAACCATTACTTTTTTTGGAAAAAAGATTCAAACAAATTTGTGCTAAATATGCACACGCGCACACACGCGCGCACAAACACACGCGCGCACACACACACGCGCGCACACAGACGCGCGCACACACACACGCGCACACACACACGCGCACACGCACACGCGCGCACACACACGCGCACACACACACACACGCGCACACACACACGCGCACACACACACGCGCACACTCACACGCGCGCACACACACACGCGCCCACACATATACACGCACACACACGCACACACACACGCACACACACACACGCGCGCGCGCGGACACACCCGCACACGCGCGCACACACACACGCGCACACACACACACGCGTGCACACACAGACACACGCGCGCACACACACGCGCGCACACACACGCGCGCACACACGCGCACGCACGCGCACGCACACACACACACACGCACACACACACACGCGCACACACACGCACATACACGCGCGCTCACACACACACACACACAGACAGACACACACAGACACACACAGACACACACAGACACACACAGACACACACAAACACACACACACACGCACAAACACGCACAGACACACACAGACACACACAAAAACACACAGACACACACACACAGCAAGCAATAGCTTGTTAAAACACAAATTTTAAAGTTACTCATCCCATGAGCCTATGAAAATGATATAGTTTATTTGAAGCACTCTCGAAACGTTAATTTTGATCTATGATCCATGAAATAATGCTGGTATGAATAATATTCTCATCACACTATGATATTAAAATTCGGATTAAAAATTTCTTAGTTAACTTGTTAATAACTATTTGAATAAATCAATCGTTGGTCGCAGCACTTAATGGCACGAATATTGTAATCGCTGGTATTACAAAATTGTATATCAATTGACTATGAAGTTAGCAAGCTATTTTAAAATAATCTTGTATTCAGAGAACTATTTAAATTATTCAATTGCAATTTAAAGCATAGAGGAACTAACGATCTTTTGATCTAGAACCATAGAGATTTCAAGATTAGCAAAAACTTTTTTTTAAAACATTCAGAAAATATTGGTCCGGCCGCAAAGGATTTAAAAAAGAGGCATCAATGGGAAAATACTGGGAAGCCGCCATTTTGTTCTTTAGAGCTCATAAATAAATTTAAAAGCATACCTTAATATGCATACAATAAAGTCCTTTTTTACAAAATTTGATCTATTGTATATTTTTGCTATATTCACAATATTTGCCTATTTTTTCCACCTCTAGGATAGCCTAACCCCTCAAATAATTAATATCAACTCGCCAGCATGCTTGCAAGCCATTTAAAAACTCTCTTATTATATGAATTATTTGTTATACTGAAAATTAATTAAAGCATTAAAGGGCACTAACAAATCTGTTGATATTGAAAATTTATCTATATTATTGTCAGATTACCATGAAGCAAGCCATTTAGAAAAATTTTATATCGAAAATCATTTGCAGTATGTTAGTGAACTAACCATTCATGTATGCTTCAAAGTTAGTGCTTCCAGATTGTTTGCTTACTTAACACACCCTGCTGAAGATATTATGTTTTTTATAAAAAAAAACAGTTAAAATTTGAGGAATGTTTAATAATTAGGGCAATATTAATGATTTCGCACAGAAAAATTATTATAATAAAATACGTGCTAGCATTTTAAGCATATGTTTTTTTTTTAATACAAGTAAAGCTTCTTTTCAATAAATCGTTAGTGTCTCTTATGCCCGTTTTTATAAAAACCAGTTAAACTTTCTATACTAGTAAATAAAACAAAATTGATTCGATATTTAGACAGTAATATTAAATTTTCATAAAATATTGACATTCGACAGATTTACTAGTAATCATGGTTAAAATTATATAATATCATAGTCACGTATATACTTTAAGAATTCGTTTTCTGGTTTATATACTTGACTGTCCTTGTCATGCTTTTAACAGTAAAATAATAATCGAGCAATAAATTGTTGCGTACCCCAAATCTTTACATCTTATAGATAATTTAAAATATAATATATAACTTATCTACTTCTTATTTGGTTGATGTATTTTTGAGTACATATCATACGGTATCCTACTGATTCTCTCTGTAATGCCTTAGTGATTAACAGGTTTCACAAACGAAAACAATCGTTGCCCATAGTGTACATGTGATAGTTCTAAATATAGTTTTTTTTTGCTTATGAATCAGTCAAATTTTCTCCTAAATTGTAATGTTACCACATACGAGCTTAAAATTGTCAAATATATGTTTTACAAATATGGATTTAAATCTTGCACAAAACAGTAAAATACATATATACCGTGAATTACAAAGACATCATATTTCATAAATATGGATTTCTAATTAGCATAGAATAATGAATTTGAAATAAATGCTGTTATTTCTTTTTGTGTAAAAATTTTATTTTATACATTCGCACGGCGAAAAATACGAAGTGAAATATAACATGAGCGGTAGTGAATTCTGTATGAGAATGTATAACTTGCTCCATTCTCTGACGGATGATTAATTGCAGGTGCTGTGCACCGGGCGTGTCGCTTGTGTCCACGGACCGCGTGCGCTCTTTTCCACACTTCGTCATAACCGCCACCGGCCGTCCCTACACCGGTGTTTCGAACCTGCCCTGGTGTGCTGAGCCCCATCACAAAACCGGTGAGTACATAACATTCTCGCAGTTATTATATATATCCACCGATTTGTCATCATGTACGTGAATTTTAAAGGCCTGCATCACGAGTCCAATAGACATGAGCAAAGACTTTACGTGAAATTAGTCATGTTATTTAAAACCAATATTTCAATAATTACATTTTTCGATTATAATTTTAAAATAATTTTTTAAACCAACACTACGTACGATGAAGTACTAAGTCAAATATTCGTATTGAAAGTAACACTACGCTGTAAATTAAATATTTTAAATTGAATAAAAGAATCGGATGTCATTGGGGATCGAACCCAGATCTTTCGGATGTACTCTTTGATGCTCTACCATTTAGTTGAGTGACGTTGTAACCAAATAACACATCTGAAGCTTCTGGGTTTGATTCCCAGCAACATCCGCTACATTTTTCTTAAAGTGCAGTATTTAATTTTAAATTCAGATTTATATTTGCGTGCTGGCACCTGAGGACATATTGAGAACTCTCGCTAGAGCGTTTTACAGATTGTGAAACATTGTTATTAAGTGTTAGCAATATTTATGCCAGTAACAATTTATTTCGTTGTGTCGGTTATTTAATTGTTAATTTTGTTCTTGTTTTATTTGGTACTAATTATCATATTTTGCTGAAAATTTCGTGAAATTAGAAGCAAACAGCCTAAAGCTATACTGACAGTGTCAGTTTGGTAGATAATTTAAGTTGATATTCAGGCTTCTCAATTTTCTCATTGCTCACGTTAATATAAATCCCGTTGCTCACATAAAATTGGGGAGGTACATTTTATGTTCTCCCTGTTTCGTAACGAAAATGGCAAATATTATGAAATTTTAGATATAAATAATTAATAAGCGATACGATCTCTAAGAGAACAAATGCGATAAATGTGAATGAAATTGAAATATAATTCAAATATATAGATTTATATTATATTTAATGATTATAATTGGCAAATAATTAAAATGTATCTCAGTAGGCTAATACATTTGTCATGTTTCCGTTTTTGGGTGTTTTAGAATACAAACCGAAAGTATTTTACCATCTTTTCATGCATTTGACAATTTAGTTGAAAATTGCTCCAACATCTAAATCATGCCATTACAATAAAATAATTAATATGTCATCTCCACACTTTCTAATGATCTGTTTTCAATTTTGCATAGGTTGAAATAATAATTACCTTTACGGTCGGTTCTACATTATGGAAAATTTTGCATGCTCTGATTTATTTTATGGTATATCTGCTTTTATGAATTTATAGTAAATAATCAAACATTTTTGCAATAATGTCACTACGAAAGATCGATACATATCAATTTTGTCGTATATTTGTAAGATGGGTGAAGAATCAGATAATTAAATTTATAAATGTATTTCAGCGGCGGAGTAGTGAAGAATATTATTTTCGGAATATTGATATATCAAAACAATTCTCTATTTTGCAGGTTAGAAGGTTCGATATGGTTATTCCTTGTGATGTGCTTTACCAGCAAATTATACGTACCTTAACCTGGTAATCGGGGAGTTCTCTTTTTAATTACATATATATATATATATATATATATATATATATATATATATATATATATATATATATATATATAATATATATATATATAATATATATATATATAATATATATATATATATATATATATATATATATATATATATATATATATATAATCTATATAATCTATATAGATATATATATATATATATATATATATATATATATATATATATATATATATATATATATATATATATATATATATATAATATATATATATATATATATATATATATATATATATATATATATATATATATATATATATATATATATATATATATATATATATATATATATATATATATATATATATATATATATATATATATATATATATATATATATATATATATATATATATATATATATATATATATATATATATATATATATATATATATATATATATATATATATATATATATATATATATATATATATTTTCGTTTGTTGTTCGAAAATATGTGCGCGACCGTTTCAGGGCGCAACATATATTTCAAGGACGTATTCATATGTCCTGCCCGTAGCCGATATGGTTTACGTCTGACGTATTTATACGTCCTCCTCGGTTAACAGGTTAAAGGGTTGTACTGCCTAGGCGCATCGAAAAGTGAACATATTTTTGTGAATTTTTTTCTCGATTACTAATCAATGGATTAAAATGAAATTCTGAGACTTTATTATACATGTATTAAGGAATATAAATATATTTTTTATTTAAATTTACATTACAAAATGGCGTCGTGGCACTAGGCAACTTGATCAAATGTTTTTTCCGAGGAGGAAATCGGCGTGCAACGTAGCAGTCACAATACACCACCTAGAGCAAAAAAAATTTTTTTCCTTAACCTACTTTAGTTTTTCTTTGGAAGTACACAAGATTATAATTTTTTTTTGAAAATTTATAAATTGGCATCAATCTCCATTTTTGTTTTTAATTTTTGGGCAAAAAATTGACCTGTGATTGTTTATTGCAAATGTAATTATTTATCAATCTTAAAAATCGCGTGTACCTCGATAGAAAATCTATCTCAGAAGCTACATTTGAAATTTCAATTAAATCCGATAAAAATTGAGTGAGCTACGCTGCACGCCAATTTAAGAAACATAGTTTCGAGAAAAACGAGTTTAAAGTTTCAAAACGTATTTACTATATAAAATAATCAAAATATAGGCATGTAATCTTTTTTACCTTTAAATTGCTACAGCAATGTTAATTGCACTATCAACGAGGCCTTTGCCGCTGAATATCGTTTTCGGCACTATCGACCAAACGACGGCATTTAAATTTTCATTCACATTTTGAGTAAATCCTCCGATGCAACGGAAGAGATTTTTTCTCGTTAAATCTTCATAAATCTTTTGAACAGCATAGAACACATCCATTTCCATGACTGGCTTATGAGTATATATTTCGAGACTATGCGAGGCTTTTGCTTTTTGCCAAGAGCACCAAGAATCTTCTCCTGCTGGACACATGTCGTGCTGAGGCTTTTTATTCGATGAAAGTTTATGGTACAATATAGCATATATTTCCTTGTGCATATTCTCTACTGAATCTGTGTTTCGACGTATAGCCAGACTCAGTTTTTCAATCAATTTTCCAGTCAACTTGCCTCGACCACCATGATTTTTAACTTCTTTCTTCAATTTGTGCAAGCTTGTTCCTTTTTTGGACATGTCCAATGCATTTCTTTTTAGCAACAGGAAAATCACCGTACTGCTTGGCATCTTGGATATTCTTATGTGTCTTGCTATCGCCATCTCCGATATAGTAAGCGTATCAAACATTGTACGTAGACTCAGAACGCGAGAAAACTTTAACTACAGCATCGGGTTCCATTTTTCAAAAGATGAAGCATTCTTCCGACACGTTATCCGTATGCTGCCAGAAAGATGGGAAAAAGTAGTGGCAAACGATGCACAATTCTTCGAATAAAACAGTAGGTTCCGTTCTTTCACAAAATATGCCCAATTTTTGATAAAGAACGGCGGAAACTTATTTGTACACCAAATATTTGTTAGGAATTTTATAACATACTTAAATTGAAGCATCGATAATCTAATGAAAACTAATAGTGATAATTCTGAATCTTTTATAACACAAAATCATGATAAATTAGTATAACTAGTTTATACAAACACAATAACTAATGTATTTTTCTTAAAACAGAAAAGATATACCATCTTGAGAACAAATCGTTTACGGAACAATGTTCTTTACTAATTTAGCACATATGTTTGTTGTTAACAATATTTTTCTCGTGAACAAGTGATATCTTATAAATCATTTATATATTCGACTTGTCATGTCCTATAAAGTTATGACACATTTTTGCATTATCAACCCAACATTTTTTTGCTCGAAAGGTTATGTGAAATACTGTTATATCATATTTAACAGAAACATTTTAAACATGATTTTTTTTGTGTATTTTGATATATAATTTGACAAATAATAAAAAGTTTGAAATGCCTTATTATAACTTTCAATTAGCAAGTAGGTTTTTACGTTTTCCTTTCTTATTCGATGTAAGAAGTGAATATTGTAATCATGAGAAAATTAGATCTGGAGATTTTATCAAATAAGGGTGCGTGCGTGCAATTTCTAGCGAGAGCGCTCTAAAAATCTAGAGGCTACACGATTGAAGGTAAAATAATGTAACTTTAAACTTAAGATTTGTATATGTCTCGCAAGAAAATATTTAGAAAAGGTCATTCAAACCGGATGTGTATGTTTACTCTAGTCTTTTTTTTTTGTGGTTTCTGCAATAGTTTATAATATTTGCATTTACAGCAAAATATTGGCGATTGTTATGTTAAGTACCATTTTTGTTTTTATTGCTATTGATATTTGTTCATAGGATGATTTATTATTAATTAATTTAATTAATTATGTGTGTAGATATAAATTAAAATACTACATGCCATCTCTCAACATTCATAAGGCATGCGTAACATTTGCGTAAATTATTGATAATTGTTAAATGAATTGAAGTTGCATGAAGCTATGTAAAAGATTGGGGACAAAATATCGTCAATATATGTAAATTTCTACAATAATTTTTTTTTTTTCAAATTATGCAATCATCCTCAATTAATCTTTTTACCAAAGACAGTTTATATGCGATTCTTGCTTTAACAAAACAAAATAATTTCATGTTGCTTTCTTATTTGTGTTTGTATGAACTAAACAATCTGTACTATTAATCACTTTATATTACTGCCCAGTCCATTGCATTAGTTTCACACGTTCTAGTCAGGCACGTTCTTCCACAGACCTGCGGTCGTTATGTCCAAGGCACGCAAGCTATTGACGCACTGTTTGTATTGACTGATGGCAATAAATATGATGCGTTCGAGTTAATATCAGTATAGTTTCCTCTAAATTTAAAAATGATTTTCTTATATGCACCTTGATTTGAAAGGAAGAAGTGTCGGATTAATGCCTGTATAATTATATCTTATATGAATTATATTGGTGTTCAACTTCATTATATGAAATTAAACTAAATTAAAATAAATTTGTTATGTGATAGCTTTAAACGCTTTTTTCAACGAAGAATAAAGATGAAAATGTTTGGAAATTTCAGGTTTTGCATTATGTGTTACTTGTTAGTCCTTACATGAATAAACTTTATCTTAACCATAAAAATTTTAAAACTAAAACCTTATGAAAAAAAAAAACGCTTCGATTTTGTCATGTTTGTAAGCTTAGCAAATTTAACCAATTTTTATTATACCAAGCATTATACAACGAATTAACACCTTCAGTGATCATGCATGACCGTGCCAATGCCTAAAGTTTGGCTTGACAAATTACTGTATAAATAAACAATATACGAACTATGATTAAACTAATCAAAGTAATAATCGAAACAATAGCGATATAATATTAAATCTAAGAAATCCTTATTTGTATTTTGAGTATTATAATAACTGAAGGCGAGTTTCTGTATAAATATACAATATCTACCGTATTCATAGTCAAGCCCTTAATTTTTAACCAAGACTAAACTTGATATGAAATAATAATCTTATGTAGTTGTACACGAATTGAAAGAGGATGGAAATTTAATAGTAATTTAGTACAGGTTTATTTTCTATATAAATACGCGAGTATATGTTCATGCACTAAACAATTAATATCATTTTCATTTTTGACTATTATCGATTGAAAAGGATTTTATCCTCTTCATTTCAGCAGCTTAGCTATGACATTAATAGTACCAAATATGTTTTTTGGCAGTTATTATCTATTTCTTAACAGTTTTAGAATGTAGAGACCTAAATTATAATGGCCCGAATTCAGCACTCTTCGTTAAAGTTAAAGAAGCTTCATTAGGCGTTTTAAAGAAGCTTCTCTAAAAATGCGTATTCAACTGTCATCTTTAGTGTTAAAGTAGGTTATTTAACTGTTTATTTAATGGCTAGTAACTAAACAAGGTAGGTACCGTCTTTAAGCTTGTATTTAGCATCAAATATAGCCAGCTACGTCAGAGATATTGATTTATTTGTAAATATTCGTGAAGGATTTGGGGTAAATCTTTTTAGTAGGCAAAATTTTTGGCAACGTGAAGACTATAATGTAAAAAAAAATAATTTAAGAAGAGGTTTTTCGTCAAACGGTACCGTTTGACGAAAACCGCGGTGAAATATGTAATTTAAATGATAACTAACGAAATTGAGCCAATTTCGTCTCAAAAAAGAAATATAACACATTTCATACAAATACAGATAACATTGCTATATTTTCATTGATAATAGTTTTTATTTGCAAATACATTTCATGTAGATAAACACTTAATTACAATTATTAAAGGTAATTTACATGGTGTTAGCCAAGCCACTGTTTCTCGCATTATAAACAATATTTCCCGAGCAATATCCTCAGAACTGCCCAGATTTGTAAATTCCGTTAAATTTGGCAGCAGTTAAACTAGAGTTTTGCTATATTGCGTTATCGGGTGTAGATTGTACGGACATAAGAGTGACCCGCACAAAAGAGCACCCGATGGTGCACACACCATTTTTATATTGTAATCGCAAAACATTTTATTCGCTTAATGTGGTATGCGAAGCGAATACTAGGATTTTAGATATTGTTGCGAGGTGGCTAGGATGTAAGAATGACATATATTTGGGCAAATTGCTCTTTGAAATTTTGTTTTCCAGAATAACCGAATATTCTTTCACAAATTCAATATTATATTTTTTCTCTTCCGTAAAATTTCCAATCTGCTGACGTTTCTTCTCTGACATCTAAAATGTTAGTAAAGATATAAACTGTATACTATAAAGCACATAACAATTTTTATTCTATATTACAATACTTACATTTATTTAAATAAATAAAATATAAAACACTTCCAGCAAAAAATTGTAGTTGTCTAACCTAAAAATATGATTTGACAATTGAATTATGAAGGAAGATGCGCTGTTGCCAGACCATATTTTATAAATGTTTATCTTTTGTTAAAGAATGCTTAAAGAAGGATGCTGAATACGGTTGTAGCTAAGACCTTCATTAAGTGCTGACACCTTCTTTAGCTAACGAAGACTTTAATGAAGAGTGCTGAATTCGGGCCATTGAGTTTTATGTAAATTTGCTATGTTATTTTCAAAAAATTTATCATGTCAATCTTAAAGGATCGTTCATGTGCAATGAAAACTAAAACTGTTAATGAGTTTAAAATTGGTATGGCACGAATTGTGTACCCATCACGTTTTCAATTTTGTAAAAGTATTGAACATGAAATGATGTATATTTATTACTAAATTATCGCAAAAATAAATTTGAAAATGTTTAAGTTTTAGTGCTGGCATAAAGAATTATCCTTTGCTCATATGACGCACTTTAAAAATATTTATGGTGGAAATAGGGTATCGTATACATTTTATGCATGTATCAAGAGATAGTCCCTACTACTGCAACGTTTGACTGTTGTAACAATTAACGACTTAATGCTAAAATGTCACAAATATCTCATATTACAGTGGAGACTTCTCATTAACACGATGCCAGTGTGAAGTTTTGTGTTTTTACTTTGGAAGTGATATTCTGAAAATGAATTTATTTTTCGCTCAAATTTTATAAATCGTTATATGTAAATCCATTATGCTTTTCACATAAATAATCTATTATAGACTACTATATTAAAATAGCACTGGATGATGAACACGTGGTTGTACTCCAACTGATATTTTACAAAACATATGTAAATTGTGTTATAAGAGAGCCGAAATGCTATGGTAGAATTGTAATAAAATAATGCACAAATATTGTTACGAACGAAAAAAAGCGTATAGTGTATAGTGTCAGAAAACATGACGAAGTATTATGCAGAAGAAATATCATCTGATATTAACGACTCCATTGAACCTAGCACCATGATTGAGCTATTAAAACAACAAATGATGGCTCTTGAAGAATTGCCCAAGGAGACAAACATTATTGCTAGCGTCTAATCTACTATTATTGAGGCTAGAACATTAATAATCTAATTATTACACGGAACATCAATAATCATGAATACTTTAACACTTATACGGCTATCTATTGGTCTAACGAATAAAACCGGAAACTTCCAACCAATAAATCAAAAGAAGTAAAATATTCAAGTAATAACAATAATGACATTTAAAATACTGAAACTAGTAATAAATCAACTGTAAATGTTAACATAATCAACAGAAATATGAATGAATCTGCGTCAATAAACAATAATTGTAATGAATACTGCTTATTCATATGTTTATTAATTATTAATCAATTTATATCTTTCTCGACAATACACATCTGCTCGCCACCATCTTACATTACGAACTGCCGCTACATAGTTGCCAACCTGCTTACTTACTAATGTTCACAATGTCGCCAACTTACTTAACATACATTACATCCTTTCCTTTTTCTTTATTTTATTTTAATTTTATTATTCCTATGCTAAGTACAATACATGATAACTTACATCTAGTCTCTATATCTAGCAGGATCTTTTATCTTACTCCTATTTCTCAAGTTATGCTCATTTGTCTCAGGAATCTCAATCTTTGGCGTATTATCAATATTTGTATCTGTATTAAATTGTTTAACATGTTGTCTATTGCGTCTTAGTACGTTTCCATGACTACTTTTTACTATGTATGAACGCGGTGTTTCATGTTTTCCTAACATCTCCCCTTTTTCCCAACCATTTTTGTTTTTTATTAACAAATCTTGACCAGTCGGAATTTCAGGTAAATGTTTAGTATGTCTATCATAATAATACTTTTGATTGTTTGAATTTTCCCGAATTTTATTTTGTATAATTTTATTATTATTATAAGAGCGCTTTTTCTAACGTAGTTATAGATCGGTTATAAAATACAATATAAACAGTTTTAGAAGAACAATACTAAAGTCTAATTAAAGTCATTACGATTAATGTGTATAAATGACTGGTTGACCTGATGCTAAGACATCCTACGATCACATCGATGGTTATAACGGCGCCTTAGGTTTGGGCGTCGCCTTAGGTTTGGGCGTCGCCTTGGTGTCCTTCACACCTGCATTATAAAAATACAACATGTCATACCGATACCACAAGACATTATACAAAGGATTAGGTAGGTTACAGAATATGGAGACAGTGCCTTCAAGCCCTGTACATACTTGTCCACGACAAGCTTATCTACCAACAGGTCCAACCCTGGACCTCTGCCAGGTCCACCCTGATGGTAGTCTTCCCTCATGGGCATCCTCTAACAGATCCAATCCTGGAGCTACCAGGCACACCCTGTTAGATAGGCAACCACCAGCAAGTCCAACCCTGGTCCACAGCCAGATACACCCTGAAGGCAGGCTTCCATTACGGGCATTCCCTAATGGGCATCTCCTAGTGGGTCCATTCCTGACTCTACCAGTCACACCCCACTAGGTAGGCAACCCCAAGTAGGTCCAACCCTGGACCTCTGCCAGTTCCACCCTACTTGGACGATTTTCCCTCAGGTCCAACCCTGGTCGAAGCCAGATCCACCCTGAGGAAGAAACAGCTGCACCCACGGTGCAAGTACTGAAATACTGGTCTAATCTTGGAACAAGCCAAGCACGCCCTGATTAGAAGATATAACATTGAGGAAAAGGAATTAGGAATATACCTGAATGACAGTGAGAATACTCACTCAACAATTAGCAATCCGCCATCAACATACAGCATTGGTTTGACTCACACATGCACAATTCACCCACTCAACCATAGTGCACAGTCTCACGCATCAACGGTGACTGTTCTACTTAAGAAAGATATAGTTCAACGTCTGTTTACAGTGAAATTTTAAGAACACAGGACCGTAATAAATTAATGCCTTACATTATTAATGTTAAAATTTAATAATTTTGTTTTTATGGGCAATTTGTCCTTTAATCTTCTATTAAATAATAACTGTGCAGGAGATAAACCTATTTCCGGTATGATTGTGTTTCTGTATGCTAATAAATAGTTACTAATGTCATCCCCTTCACTCTCTTGTTTGTAAAGCATTCTTTTAGCTACTCCTACCGCTCTTTCTACCATTCCATTACTTCTAGCGTAGTTTGGGCTTGTGACCGTCCACAAACTTTTTGAATGTCCACGAATTAAATGGCATGTTGTCGCTTATTATGATCTCTGGGTAACCGTGTGTAGCAAATACATGTTTAAAATTATTTATTAAATGTTCTGCCGTTTTATTTTTTAATTTTAATAACTCAATCCATTTAGAGTAATAGTCTTTGATTACTAAATAATCTTTGTTTTTATAAGTTAAAATATCAACGCCAATTTTTTCCCACGGTCTATCTGGAATGTCATGTTGCATCATTGGTTGTTTAGGATTTTCGTTTGCAAATATTTGACATGTTTCACAGTGTTTTACCATGTACTCAATATCTTCTGACATATTTGGCCAGAATAACGATTCTCTTGCTTTTAATTTATTCCTCACAATCCCCTGATGTCCTCCATGTATTATTTTTAATATATTTTTTCTTAATGCTGATGGCACTACTAACCTATCATCATAAAATATAAGATCGTCTATCACAGTTAAATGATTTCTTAAATTATAAAATATACGTATTTCGCTTTTATTATTATTAATTTTATTTGGCCACCCTAGCTGAATATATTCTTTTATTTGTTTTAACGTACTATCGTTATTGGTTTCCCTTTTAAATTCTATTTTCTTTTGTGCACTCATAGGTAAATTTTCTGTAATACTGTGTACTACATATTGCAATTCAGGATCATCGCCATTATTATTCTTTAAATTAGCTCTAGACAATGCATCCGCAATTAACATTGGCTTTCCCGGCAAAAATTTTAATTCAAAGTTATATTTCATCACTTTTAAAATCATTCTTTGTAAACGAATCGGTACATTATCTAAATCCCGTTTTATTATTGTTATTAGAGGTTTATGATCCGTCTGAATTATTACTGCTTTCCCGTATATAAAATAATGAAATTTTTCCAAAGCAAAACAAATAGCTAACATTTCTTTTTCTATTTGTGCAAATTTTTGTTCATTTTTTGTTAATGACCTGGATGCATACGATAAGGGTTTACCGTCCTGCATTAACACACTACCTAAACCATCTTTTGATGCGTCTGTTTGAATTATTAACTGTTTGTTTTGATCATAAAATACTAATACTTGTTTGCTTGTTAACATTTCTTTTATTTGAGACTCGCTTTCACTATGACTATTTTTCCATTTCCATTCAACTTCATCTTTTGTTAAATTTCGTAAGTCTGCAGTTAACTTGGATAGATTTGGTATGAATTTACTCACATATTTTATTATGCCTAAAAATCTAAATAGTTCTGTTTTATTGTTTGGCTCCTCCATTTTTAATATTGCGCTTAACCTATTTTTATCTATTTCCGCACCTTTTTCTGTTATAATATGCCCTAATATTTTAATAGATTTTTGCCTAAATTGAAATTTGTTCTCATTAAATGTTATACCCGCCTTTAACGCTGTATCTAAAACTTCTATTAAAATTTTATCATGAGTTTCTTCATTTCCAAATATAAATATATCGTCTATGTATACTTTTACTCCGTTAATATGACAAAATAATTCAGTGTTTCTTTTTTGAAAAATTTCCGCGGCTGTTTTAATACCAAATGGTAATCTATTAAATTTAAACCTGCCTATTGGTGTAGTAAACGCACATAGATTTGATGACTTTTCATCCAGTTTAATTTGATAAAAACTGTCTTTTATATCTAATACCGAAAAGATTGAGGTTCCATCAACATCACTCAGCATTTCTTCTTGTGTCGGTAACTGAAACTGTTCATTAATTATTGCATTATTTAAATTCTTAGGATCTAAACAAATTCTTAAATCTTTATTAGGTTTTTCAGCTATCACAAGATGATGTAACCACTCAGTTGGTTCAGATACTGGTGTTATTACTTCGGTTTTTACTAATTTGTTAGGGGTATCTTTTAATTTAGGTAACAAATTTTTGGCTACTCTTCTAGCATTTTTCGCTACCGGTAATACTTCTTCTTTAATTTTTATTGAGTGAGGTAAACCTGGGAATGTTCCTAATCCTTTAAAAACTTCACCATACTGTTTGATTACCTCTTCTTTTGTTTTAAATGCTGACACTGCCTTAATATTATCTACTTTCGTAATTAAATTCAACTTAGTACAAGTATTTATGCCTAGAATACATTTGCTGTGCCCTTTACAACTAAATACTTAATGTTTACAATAAAATCTTTAATTTTTGATTTTAAAATTATTGCGCTTAATGGTTTTATTTTAAATCCACCATAAGCTTCTAAATTCATTTCTGTTATTATTAAATTCGGCATTTTATCATTAAAAATCTGTTTTAATACTTTTTCCGTGATTATATTACACTGTGCACCGCTATCTAATTTAAATTTAATAACTTTATCATTAATTCTAACTTGTTGGCACCATTCATTTAGCTCAGTTTTTCCAGTTTCAACTGAATCAATATAAAATTTATCGTCACTATTAACCTCTATATTGTGAAATTCTTTATTAACTTTATTTGCAACTCTATTCTTATTAAATTTGCAACCAATTGCGAAATGATTGGGGCCATTACAATTACTACAAACCTTTCCAAATGCGGGACAAGCTTTTGGGCCATGGACCTTACCACATTTAAAACATTTATATTTTTCAACACTTTGTTGCCATCTTGTATTCCTAGTGTTCATGGATTTCTTTTTCTTAACTTCATCTAGCTTCATTGGGACGTTTTCTTCTTTTTTCATATCTTGAACTTTTCTGGTTTCACTTATGGAACACAATTCTACAGCTTTTTCTAATGTTAAATTTGGTTCTGACAGTAAACGTTCTCTCATCTGGTCACTTCGTATATCCTGGACTATTTTGTCTCTAATCATATTTTGAGTTTCTTTGTATTCACATGTTGCAGCCAAATTTTTTAATTCTATTAAATAGCTATTGAATAACTGGCCTTCTTTTTGGACACATTTGTTAAATTTGAACCTCTCGTATATCACATTTTTCTTAGGTTCAAAGTGTTTCTTATACAGCTCAACCACTTGAATAAATGTTAATTCGTTTGGTTTTCTCTCCGATGCCATGAAAGCATTGTACAAGTCGATGCCTTCATCGCTTATTAGATTGAGTAGAATAGCTATTTTAGTTTCTTCAGACTCTTCATTCTTCTGCGAAGCTATTAAATATATTTCAAGTTTTTGGTACCATTTTGTCCAAGCTTCAGCCATGTTTGTTTCTTGAAACGACAAGCATTTTGGTAGTCTTGTCTCCAATTTCTTATATTGTCGTGTTTTTATTATTTTAATGTTTCGTCAAACTTTTATTACACCTGACACGATGTAATGAATACTGCTTATTCATATGTTTATTAATTATTAATCAATTTATTTCTCTCTCGACAATACACATCTGCTCGCCACCATCTTACATTACGAACTCGCGCTACATAGTTGCCAACCTGCTTACTTACTAATGTTCACAATGTCGACAACTTACTTAACATACATTACAATAATAAGGCTAAAATATACGTAATTACGGTTAAACTCATTGGAAATGTTAAAAATGACATTACCAAGACAAGAACTAACAGAAACAAATACAAAACTGAATTATTTGTGGTCTGCTTAAAACCGGGAACCAAAAACGTTCTTAGAGAAAGATATACCGGAAGTAATATGTGGAATACTACCATCAATGTTCCTTCAGTACTACTTCTTTGATGTCATTATCGATTTGGTGAATTACGAAATAGTTTTACAGGCTGGCATGTTGTCCGTCATTTAATGTTAAGTACAGAGATGACAAAGTATGTTCCATGTGAACATCCAGTGGTAACAAAATAAATCAACTATCGCTGTCCTTAAATAAATATACGTATGACAATCTGTCTTTCCGAACATTGGTTTCCTGCGAATTCTCTGTGCTAGGTCAATCTATCAGGTTATGCCTTCGCTAATTTCTTCTGTAGAGCGACAAATATCCTCGACGGTGTTTCCATACTCTTAAGAAGGCTCATAAAATTAAAAACAGTAAAACTTCAGTTGTTGAGTTCAATGTTGAGTTTTATGGGGTTTCTAGAACTCTAAACCTTTGTACTTGCGTGTTATTGCCCTCAAGATAAATTATTTCAATATGTAAGTCACAATCCTTGACCCCGCCAGGAGAGAATCAAGTTCGGTTTCGTGTCTAGACAATATACTAACAGACTATGATTAAAAGTATATCAATGTAGGTGTCCTATCAGTTCATGATACACAGGCAGCCAAACCTGCGCAAAATAGATCATGTACTAGAATGGAATAACATAATTTCGCAAAATTTTTTTTTGGTACTGGCTGGTCATTGCTCGTCTGACTCAGGTGATTATCATGCTAACAATTTCACAAGAGTGCTGCAATCCGCAGCTATGGATAGTTTTCCTTTAATCAAAATTGGATTGGGCAAATGGTCCAATAATTTCTTACGCAAACTTAGAGATCGTGTGCTCTGAAAAATTCTTATTTTGAACGTCGCACAGTGGTTCAATCGGCGAAATTTTTGGCCAAAATTCAGCTAGTGACAATATCAAAACAAAAATCGGTAAATTAAATTATTTAAGGGCTCTAAAGTCGAATCTGCAATCAGAATTTCAAAATGGCTGGTTTCTTTTTTTGAACGATATTAATGGTTTCAAAATAAACAAATCTCGTATGTATTTTAAGTCTCTAAAATCGAATCTGCCATTAGAATTTCAAAATTCAAAATGGCGGATATAAAATGGCGATTTTTGTGGTTCTAAAAATGCAAAGGTTTTAAAATATACAACTAATGTATATTTTTTTAAGTGTTTGGATTCGAATCTGCCCTCAGAATTTCATATTCAAAATGGCGAATTCATAATTTCGGTTTTTAGGTACAAAAACTACAAGGATTTCAAAATTCAAAATTATCGTATAGAATGTCTCATGCATATTATATAACATTATTAATTACTTTCTTATACGCAGTATAAGTAAGTATTGTAATCATGAAAAATTTCGATCTAAAGATTTTAACGGAAATATACATTTTGAATCGATTCTGACTATTTCTGGAATGACGTCCGTTAGTGTGTGCTGAAATTATGAAACTTTAAACTTAAGATTTGCATATGCCTGAGGTGTGCACGAAAATAGGAGTATTTTCGAAAAAAAACGTGGAAGTGCCTGTTTCCTCTAGTCGTTTTTTGCAGTTTCTGCAATTACTCAAAAATGGTTACTGTTACAGTAAAATTGCATGAACAAAAATTAAAGGTATTTATATTTAGCACAACTTTTTACAAAAAGAGTACTGGTTTCAAAATAAATTTCTACTTATATATATTCTTACATAAATCGTATCATCTGTGCCAGTCAATTGTTGAACAAAATAGACTTAAATAATTTGAAGTTTGACTTATAATATTTATTCTAAGAAATATATTTAGTGTAATAGCGATCTAAGGGTTAAAACAAATATTATAAATTCGAAAAATAATGAAACTACGATATGGTTTAACCCAAATTCGTATAAGAAAATTCGGTGCATGACACTGCAGATGCTTCTTTTAAATGTTGATGATGATAAGATAATAAATTATTGTTGTTTGTTGATTTAAATGAAATTCATCTGTCACTGAATAAAAAGCTTCGGCAGACCAGTCAAGGATATTTTGGAAATAGTCCCAGCGCATAATAATTTCTTCTAATTCGTTTATGCACTTCCGAACTGGATATCCCTTACTACCGTCAAATGGCCATATGGAGTTCTCGGAAAGGCAGACCGAACCTATGAATTTCTCGCGATCTGGTCTATGATATCTGCCCTCCTCGTTTAGGGTATCGCCATCATCTTCTTCATCGCTACTAGAGCTGTCACGCTAAAGTCGCCTTCAGTCATGTTTTCTGTTCACTAGAACTTATTTAGCATCTTAATTTTTTTCCACGGTTTTTCTCTTCTCATCTACCGACGCACAGTGGTCCGAAACTACAAAAAGTGTGACAAAAGTCGAAAAATGTAAGTCGTAATTTTAAATGTAGTACTATGGGATATCGTTAGGAGGGAGCTATTGTATACAATAGAGAAAAAAATATCGCCAAAAATCTTAATACATTAGCTATACGTCATCGTAAAGTAACCGGTTACACTAGAAATTTTATACGCACTAGGTGCATCGTTTATTAACATATCGTCAAGTGCTCATAACTTTTTATCTTGTTTTTAAATTGCAATTATGTTTTATGATGGACATTCCTGGTGGTATGTAGATCATTTACATACATAACATTGCCCAATATTTATATCTGCCATATATAAACAATAACGTTAAAAATGGTAGTGAAGACAAATGTAAACATAAACAGTTGTTTACTTAATTTAAAAAAAGGTTGTGATCCCCTGAGATCCTGTGATATGAAAGTAATAATAATATAGCTTGGAGTATTCTTTAACTATTATCGTAAAGATAACCTGCCTTTTCGTGCCGCAAACATGGATACGAGGTTTATTTTACAAAATAATCGTTTATGTAATCTTTACGTACTACACCGAAAAATAATACACATTTAAATTTTTTTTTTGAGAAACTTATTGCAGTTATTAAAAATAATTTTTTTGCACATTTTTATACAACTTATTGAAGACTTAAAAAAATATATTTTTAGCCAATTTTGCTTCATCCAGGCGGCGGCAGATGACGTCTTCTAAAAGTTGTTTTTTAGACTGGCGTATATTTTTTAAGCTTCCTGGAAAAAATAAAATTAAAATTCTTGATGGGTTATAATTTTAAGACCTTTTTCCTCGGGGAGAATTAAAAAAAGTCCAAATTTCCCTTTTTTTTCTCGTATATATGGGTATTTCCATCCATATGCAACCTCAACTTTTAAAGTAAAATAAATATAAAACTATTAAAAAATTAAACTTTTTTGTGTGTGTGTTTGTGTGTATGTGTGTGTATGTGTATGCGCTCTACAGCCTAAACGGCTCAAGCTAAAACTATGAAACTTTAAACTTAAGATTTTTATATGCCTCGCATGTGCACCTCCTATTTTTACTTTCTTATACGCAGTATAAGTAAGTATTGTAATAATGAAAAATTTCGATCTCGAGATTTTAACGGAAATATACGTTTTGACCTTCCCTGAATCGATTCCAACTATTTTTGGAATGACGTCCGTCCGTGTGTGTGTGTGTGTGTGTGTGTGTGTGTGTGTGTGTGTGTGTGTGTGTGTGTGTGTGTGTGTGTGTGTGTGTGTGTGTGTGTGTGTGTGTGTGTGTGTGTGTGTGTGTGTGTGTGTGTGTGTGTGTGTGTGTGTGTGTGTGTGTGTGTGTGTGTGTGTGTGTGTGTGTGTGTGTGTGTGTGTGTGTGTGTGTGTGTGTGTGTGTGTGTGTGTGTGTGTGTGTGTGTGTGTGTGTGTGTGTGTGTGTGTGTGTGTGTGTGTGTGTGTGTGTGTGTGTGTGTGTGTGTGTGTGTGTGTGTGTGTGTGTGTGTGTGTGTGTGTGTGTGTGTGTGTGTGTGTGTGTGTGTGTGTGTGTGTGTGTGTGTGTGTGTGTGTGTGTGTGTGTGTGTGTGTGTGTGTGTGTGTGTGTGTGTGTGTGTGTGTGTGTGTGTGTGTGTGTGTGTGTGTGTGTGTGTGTGTGTGTGTGTGTGTGTGTGTGTGTGTGTGTGTGTGTGTGTGTGTGTGTGTGTGTGTGTGTGTGTGTGTGTGTGTGTGTGTGTGTGTGTGTGTGTGTGTGTGTGTGTGTGTGTGTGTGTGTGTGTGTGTGTGTGTGTGTGTGTGTGTGTGTGTGTGTGTGCGCGTGTGTGCGTGTGTGCGTGTGTGCGTGTGTGCGTGTGTGCGTGTGTGCGTGTGTGCGTGTGTGCGTGTGTGCGTGTGTGCGTGTGTGCGTGTGTGCGTGTGTGCGTGTGTGCGTGTGTGCGTGTGTGCGTGTGTGCGTGTGTGCGTGTGTGCGTGTGTGCGTGTGTGCGTGTGTGCGTGTGTGCGTGTGTGCGTGTGTGCGTGTGTGCGTGTGTGCGTGTGTGCGTGTGTGCGTGTGCGCGTGTGCGCGTGCGTGTGTGTGTGTGTGTGTGTGTGTGTGTGTGTGTGTGTGTGTGTGTGTGTTCTCTACAGCCTAAACGGCTGAAGCTAAAATTATGAAACTTTAAACTTAAGATTTGCATATGCCTGAGGTGTGCACCTCCTATTTTTGAAAAAAATATTCAAAGCGGAAGTGCCTGTTTACTCTAGTCAATTTTTGCATTTTCTGCAATTACTCAAAAATGGTTACAGTGACAGAAAATTTTCATGAACGAAAATTAAAGGTATTTATATTTAGCACAACTTTTGTTTGAATTATTTTTCCAAAAATGGCTTCAAATTAAATATCTGCTTATTATATATATTTTTACATAAATCGTATCATCTGCGCCTGTTAATTGTTTAACAAAATAGATTTAAATAATTTGACCTTTGACATTTTATATTGTTTCTAAGAAATATATCTACTGTAAAAGCGAACTAAATGCTAGAACGAATATTATAAATTAGAAAAATAATGTAACTACGATATGGTTTAACCCATATTCGGTGCATGACACTGCAGATATTTGAATAAAAATTTCAAACCAGATGTGCCTGTTTTTTTGCGGTTTCTGCAACTACTCAAAAATGGTTAAAGTTACAGAAAAATTGTTAGGTTTAAACTTAAATTTAAATTTTTTTTCCAGAGAGAGTTCTGGCTTCAAAATAAATTACTACTTATTATATATATTTTTACATAAACTGTTTCATCTGCGCCTGTCAATTGCTTAACAAAATAGACTTAAATAATTTATTTATTCTTAGAAATATATTTAGTTTCAGAGCGATCAAAAGGTTAGAACAAATATTATAAATTTGAACAATAGTGAAACTACGATATGGTTTAACACAAATGCGTATAAGAAAGTTTGGTGCATGACACTGCAGATGTTTACCTACGCAATTTCATTCTGGTTAAATAATTGTTGCCTTATATAAAATTCTAAATAAGTGAACCTTAATACACCTTAATACCTATTTTTTGAAAGAAGTTATATACTTTTTTCACTTACGTGTCCGCCATATTAGATCCGCCATTTTGTTTTCCAAAAAAGTCTCAAATTTATAATCAACAACCACAATAACTTACGTCTGCTGAATTTCAATACTCTCGATTAATTCTTAGACTTTTGTCACACTTTTTGTAGTTTCGGACCACTGTGCGACGTGATGCTAGACGACTCGCCCTCGACTGGTTTCTGCAGGGATTTGGGAACATTTTTAATCTTTCTAACTTCTGGTTTTGTTTCTTCACTGTCGTCATTTGGATCAATTTCATAAATGTTCATTATCTCTTCCAGGCTCATTAAATTATAACACATCTGGTCAACTAGCGTCCCCTGCTGCGGAATAACCGTGGCACAATGCATTGCAAATGAACAATATAAGCTTTTGAAAATGTCTCGCTGATATGCTCGACCTTTGCCTTATGTGCTTCCGAGTCACGCTCAGATTTGAATCCGGTAGACTCGGTGCAGTTTCTAAATTCAATGTGTACACCGCGCAAATAGCTATCACTGTTGCTTACCCGCTATTTTTTTTTTTTTTTTCATTGAACATACATTTGAACACACATTTGAGCAAATGTCATTTTGATAAATTTTGCTGTTGAATTGCTGGTAATAGTAACTATCTCCAGTAAGAATTAGTTTTCTTACTCATTCAATAAATATAGTTGAACATTTACTTTTTTTGTTGCGTCATCTTTCCGTATAATACGTGATAATTGTGAAAAAGAGAACCAAATTTGCGTGCATGATATTTGGGAAATAGAACATCTAAAAAAAAAATTATTTTGAAAAGGAAGCTTAAAACGGAAATGAAGATGGTTTTTTCAAAAATTTTCAGTTTTAAATACATTATACTGAAATCTTATCTTTTTTGGGCTCGTCTTGTTGGGAGCTGCCATTTTCATACACACACAGACAAACGTCATTATAAAAATAGTCACACTCGATTCTGGGCATGTCAAAAGTTATATTTCCGTTCGAATTCGAGATCGATTTATTTTATCATTACAATACTTACTTATATTGCATATAAGAAAATAAAAAAAGCTGCATTGTCATGCACCGAACTTTCTTATCCGCATTTGGGTTAAACCATATCGTAGTTACATTATTTTTCTAATTTATAATATTTGTTCTAACCGTTAGATCGCTTTAACACTATATATATTTCTTAGAATATATATTAAATGTCAAACTTCAAATTATTTACGTCTATTTTGTTAAACAATTGACAGGTGCAGATGATACGATTTATGTAAAAATATATCTAATAAGCAGAAATTTATTTTGAAACCAGTACACTTTTTGGAAAAAAAATTCAAACAAAAGTTGTGTTAAATATGAATACCTTTAATTTTTGTTCATACAAATTTTCTGTAACTCTAACCATTTTTGAGTAATTGCAGAAACTGCCAAAAATGACTAGAGTAAACAGGCACTTCCGGTTTGAATTTTTTTTTTAAAAATAGGAGGTGGACACCCCAGGCATATGCAAATCTGAAGTTTAAAGTTTCATAATTTTAGCTTCAACCGTTTAGGCTGTAGAGAACATACACACACACACACAGACACACACACACACACACACACACACAGATGGACGTCATTCCAAAAATAGTTGGAATCGATTCAGGGAAGGTCAAAACGTATATTTCCGTTAAAATCTCGAGATCGAAATTTTTCATGATTACAATACTTACTTATACTGCGTATAAGAAAGTAAATATTACGGTGAACATTGAGTTGAAATTCATAGTATTTTTTCTGTATTTTTGTAAAGTAGGCACCATTTATCCCTAATTTTATTAATTATTGTCTAAAATAACAAAATGAAAATATATAGTTGCTAATTGGAAGTCATTTTGGCAGGAATTTAAATTTTCTCCTACAATTGTAATGCTAGCTTGACCAACCTTTTGATTTAATTTAAAATCTTGCGCATGATATTCTGGTAGCTCAAAAATATCTTGTTTGCTTTGTTCGGGAGCAAACATATTTTGTTCATCTATATTTCTTTTTATCTGCAAATGATAGTGGTGCGTATTGCCTACCACCAAACTGATCTTTAGCGTATTGCCTCCCACCAAACTGTTATGTGGCGTGGGGTTTTTACCCTGGGAAAAATATCTCTTATTTCGGCTAGGAAGACACTGTTGGTAGAGAGCTCATAGCCACAAGATCAGTGGACTGAGTAATTTAATCAAACCATGTATCAAGTGTTAAATAAAACTAATCCAACAATTCGAGTGTCAATTTAATCAAATAAAAAAACACCCAGCACAACAGATGGCATAGAGGTAGTAATAGAATATAATGAATCAAGGAATAATTGTGTTACACACACAACTGCAGTTATTCTTGCATGTCAAATAAAAATATATATTTTTAAGTCACGATATGTAAAACTTAATATAAAATCTTTTTGTAGTTGCCCATTATTCTAGATGATAGTCTTGAATCCTGGGTATATGCAGAAATATTTCCTCGCTTATTCATTGAGAAAATAAACCTATACTAAAGTAATACTATATTTCCATACTCTTTTAATTAATGTACAACTACATAAGATTATCTTTTTTTATCAAGTTTAGTCTTGGTTTAAAATTAAGCACTTGACTGGGAATAAGATAATGGGATTCCTATATGTTTGAAATGCATAAATATGTAAAATCCTTTTGTTAAGAAAACGTAAACGTGC
>OX122903.1:6517134-6578134 GCA_944738965.1 Nebria brevicollis
GGCACACAAATCCAAGTTTAATCCGCGTTTTGTGTCGCAAAACTGGCAGCGAGCATTCACACCACAAACAAATTTGTGCTTAGCGCTTGTAAACTTTACATTTACGTCGATCCGTTCAAATTAGCATACGAGAATTTCGCAATATAAACGTTTCGACAATGCTGAATCTACGCGGACTATTCGTGTAATCTGTATGTTTGTTTTTGTCTGGTGATTGTTGAAAAATGTCAACATTCGTGCATGCATAATAGTAACAGATTTGTACGGCATATTTCACACATGCACTCATAACCTATCTCACTTGCACCACAGCAAAAACCATACTTGACAATCACCATCTTTGTTGCACTTGTACAGCAAAAGTACGCTGAACTTCAATACAACCTGCAGGGCTTTATGTGCACGGTGTTTTTTCAAATCATAATGGAAGGATATTCTAATACAAACCAACATTAATTACTCTGAAGCTGAACGAAATTCGACCTAAATAAAATTATCTCTCTCTTTGAACATTATTGTTTATAAATGAATCACGTCACAATCAAAACTTTCAATGGTGCATATGTGCATTCAATTCGATAAAGCAATGATGATTATTAAAACAGTATAAAAACAAAATGTATAAATGAAAGTTTTGATTTTGACTACGCTACACATATAGATATATTAAACTTACCTAGCAACTATCAATAATTCAACCTGAATACTAACAATATAATAAAACATAACCAACAAAATCAAAATACCTTCTCTTTTCAACTAACTGTAGGTAATCCCAAGTATTTCAACAGCACAGTTTAAACCAAAGTTTCTCACAACAACTAAAACACTGAACCAGTATATTTAAAACACTAAGCAGTAGAACAAAACACATAAAATTCACAAACACAAACAACCCACACTCATCGCGCTGCCATATGCATACTGACAGTCAATATGACGCTCTATATCGCACGCTACAGACATCTGGTGGCAAGTAGATGAACATGCCTTATAGTGCGTTTTATGTTCATCAGAACCTCGTTCTAACCAGGCGAACAAATATTATAGTTTGATTTAACGTTATGAAATAGTTTGTAGCTTAATTATATTATGTAGCACTTGGATACGCATTAACCATTGTACTTATAACTTAATAATAGCGTGCTAAAAGGCACAACTAATACACAGCAAGAATTTTAAATTAAATATAATGAGTAAATGTAAAAAAAAAGTAAATCACTTTCGGGGATATATTAAAATTTCATATTTTAGACCATGTGGAATAGAAACGCGGTCATTGATCTACGAAATTACAAAAGATGAGTGAGGCCATTCTCGAGTAAAATGGCTGTGTTCGTGTAGTCAGATCGATACGATGACAGCCTAGTGTAGTAGACAGCCAGGCAGACGGAGCCGTGCTGCGGGGTACATGCTTCCACACTAGATCACGTGGCTTGACATCTGTGATCAGTGTACTTCGCACTCTCTGACATAGCACAGCTGAAGCTGTCACAAAAAACCTTGTCACACTTGATTGCTCTTGATAAATCATCGACCTGATTTACCCAAGCATACTAAATAATGACTTTAAGTTTTGCACTAATATTTCTTTAAAATTCCCTGAAAACAATGAAGTAACTTGAATTTATTAAAGAACTAGCAGCAAAAAGTATTGCATACATATAATTGTCAATGATATGCGTTAAATAAAGTTGTGAGCTAGCGGAATACAAGAGCGTGAATGAAATATATCATAAGTTTCATTGAAGCGAAACAAGAGTGTAATGTTGAGTACTGACTTTATCATAGTTGGTAGTAGTGCTGAGCCGTGATTGAAAAGTGACCGAATACTCAAAGTAACGTGATTTCACTATTTTGTATTTGCTTCGAGCCATCATCTGCCACTAATATTATTCACAAATGCAAATCACACGTACGCAAATTACAGAATTCTGTATTACTAAATATCACTTGTCCTGTCTGTCAGTAAGTAGAGAAAACGATGGAATGTTAACCATATCTATGTAAATATTTTGAAATATCCATTTATTTTCTATTTAATAAATAATCAGTTTATTATACATCTATTTGGTTATTATTTTCTATAAAATCTGTAATATTCCACGTAATATAAATTATAAAGATTGATGCTTCCTATTTTCCTATTACTTTCGAAGTACTAATTTCCAGTAGTTATAGTTTTCTTGTCATATATCCAGATCCAGGATGCGCCATGATGATAAGGAACGGTTATAGTTAATATTGATAACGCATTATGTAACCGTCCAATATACGAGATTACGAGAGCGCATTTAGCGATAACTGTATCAACCAATACAGCGTGGTCACGATCACGGTTTAAAATCACAATCACTGAGAACGACGTTCTTCAAAAATCACCGGATCGCTCATCTCTAATTGGGAGCAAAAAAGATTAGTGCTTACAAATATTCGTACGCAAAAATGCTCAGGTCAGTACCCAGCTTTTACGTTGTTCCAGCTATTTGTAGCACTGAGCATTGTGTGCGTTCATTTCTTTGATCTTTTCGATAAAACCGAGAACCGTCGGAATACGTTCGTGCGCGTATGAACAGTAGGCTTCTATGCGCGCATGCCGTATTCACTTGAAAACGTGTGTGTGTCAACCGCTCATGCGTGCAAAAATGCTCAAGTCTGTACGTAGCTTAAGGTTTGACTTGAATGTGGAAAGTTTGTTAAGATGTGAAAGAATGTAAAAGATTTTTTGTCACTCCATTTGATGGGAATAAGCATTGGATGCACGAACTTGGCACACTATGTCTTGTGGGAGTGCTGCTAGTGTTGGAAAAGTACACTTCGTTAATGGAATTATAGATCATAAAATCTATATCCACATCTTAATAGAATATTTCATTTTTAGCTCATGGAGTTTACAAAAACAATTTTTTTTTTAATTTTTATATAGAAGGTGAGATGAGGTCTGCACGATAACTCTAGTCCAGGATGTCTGAAATAAATAATCTAACGGGGTTTTATTAAGAACAAAATAACCTGGACCGTAAATAAAAATTTAAAAATTAAAAAAAAAACCTTGAAAATAGTGTGAGTTTACGTCCTATTTTTTCTACTCAAAATTGGCCCTTTGTGATTGAGGAAAAATGGAACAAATGTATATTAATGTCAAAATGTCGGTTTACGGTCCGCGTAATAAGTTAGTTAATAAAGTAAAAAAAGATTTGAGTCAATATCTTAAATATTTTTAGAGCAAGAGTGCACAACATTTTTAAAAATGTGATTTCGAGAAAAACGTGTTTAAAGTTTATTTTTGGTGTCAAATAACACGTATTTATAATCCGGTTACTACTTATAGAAATGTAAATATCTCTGAACCGGTTTGGAAATTTACCTTTAAAATTTTTTACATTATTATAAGATGTTTTTGAATAAATTAATGAAAATAAAAAAAAATTAAATTGAAACTTCGCCTTAAACAATTTGTTACAAGTACGATTACTTTTTATGTATAATTTGGATATTGATATTGGTTTGCAATTTTTATTTCCAACTTTTATTTACTATTGGATGAGAGAACTAGGCACAACAAGCCGAGGCACAAATTATAAACACTATTGCATTATTTTCTGAATAAATTGTGCCTATTTTAACCCAAAGATTTATTTGTATATTCCTACTGTTATGAACAATAAAATAAATTAAAAAAAAATTTTCTTAAGTAATTATTTTGTGCCTAATTTATACCAATTTCTGCCCTAGAAATATATATTTTAAAACAAATGATTAGGCAACTGATGACTTCGAAATACGCATGGTGCTAAATTGTCACTAGCTCAAAAAACTTTCTAATTTAAAATTTCTCCTCATGAATAATTTGTGCCCAATTGTGTCCTAAACATTTTAATTCCATCATGGCCGATAACAAACTAATAGGCATTTGCATTTTCGCCTATGTGCAGTTGGCACAAAACAAAACTCAAATTAATATTTTATCACTAGTGTTGGTTCTATCATGGCCGATAACAGAGTAATAAAAACCGACATGTTTGCCACTGAACTAATTTATACGCATTTTAATTAGAACGTTAGAATTTAAAATTATTTGAAAAATTTTAGCTTTATAAATTCTTACAATCTAACCAAAATGCGTATAGGAAAGTTCAGTCACAGATTTAATATATTATTATGTATTAAATTATTTTAAACATGTTATTATTTAGATATTATCGAACGAAATAGTATCTCATAAATATTAGTATAGAAAACTTATTACCACTTCTTATGTTATTTTGGACTGAACATTCTAAAAACGGATAGTTTGGAATGTTCCATTCGCAATTTCCAGCACATTCCAACTGTGCTCATTTGTTCGCAAAATTTCTCCTACAGTGCAATGTTGGTAAATTTTTATTTACACCCGATAAATCCAACAGTGCTACGCACTAATATATTTTCTTTCTTTTTTATTTCTCTCTCTCATACACTCCCCTATATATGCATGTAAAAGCGGTAATGACCCTGGCAGTCGATCCGCTATAATTATATGATAAAAAAAAACACAATTATACCCAGACATCTTCAATTAAGTTTAAAGAAATTTGGAACAATAAAAACGTCTGCCAAATATATCCGAAATTGTATACAAATGAAACAGTCTGCAACTATACACCAACTATTAAATATAAGATCAGATTTCTAATCTAAAATAAAACGGAAACTGTCGAACATGTATGGTATTAGTTTGCCGTGGCCATAGCGTATGACATTTTCAGCGCGGGGATTTATTCATTTTCAATATACTTTATTATTTTAATTAATAATACATTACTTTCTTAAAAACTAATATTTGGACAACATGGTTGGTTTTGTCAGAGCTCCTACTCACATCCCCATGTGAGTGTATATCTGTGTATGTGTGTAATTGCGTTGTGCGCTTGAACATTTTGTGATTGTCTTTGTAATAATTTTTATTTTTATTTGTGTATTGGGATTGTAAGTTGTGGGAAAGGAGGTACCAAAAGCCCATTTAATTATATGTTTTGGTGAAAATTATTTTTGTTAAAACTTACTAACTTTACTAATTTAAAAGCACATATATTTTACGTAACAACACATTTTGGATGAATGATGGTACAATTTTGTGTATGTGAGAGATGTTTTGTTTTGTGTTCTGTTGTGTAAGGTATTGTATGTGTTAGTGTTAGGTGTTCTGCTCATGAAACTCCTCATGAAATATGGGCAAGTCTTGGTAGGGGAGCTTGTTGTTTGAGTCTACATGTGGTGTTGTTGTTGCGAATTTGTGTGATGTTTCTTATAAGTGGATTTGAATTAAATGTGTGTTTTTATAAAATTTTGCGATGTGCCTTAGATGTAATCTCGGATGTAAGGTATTGTAACGATTTTCGCGAGCGAGAAGCCGACAGACCGAAATGCTCGACTAGCTCTCAGACCGGAGTCGAGGGTGGGGATAAGAGCTGCAGCAGCTAGGGAGAATTAAACTCAAAATTTTGCAACAATGACCGTTTATTACACCAGAATAGATTGTACTTAACTGGGCTTTTGACGCCAATACACGCTAATGCTAAATAGTAAGTTATAAAGATAGTAAACAAAAGTAAATGGAGTGATGGCAAAGTTAGATGATCGTGGCTATTCTCATCCACCGTCAAGATGTGAGTCTTGAGGCAGCGCCGCCTAGTAGCTCCAGGATATTTATTTAGGGCGCCAGCCCGGTATTCCCGGACGTCCTGGAGGCGGCAAAGAGATGTTGGTGGCTGCGCTCGACTCTGGTACTGTCTGGTGGTGGTTTCGGTTATAAAATCCTCTCTTAGGATTCCCGTACCGAGGTTATGACTTCACGCACGTTATGTAGGTAATAACGTCGGAATCAAATGCCTTAAAACAGGTGGAAAGTATTATGTACGGGGTAGAGATATGCAATAGTTTATAGCCACGGTAGTAACGGAATTTTAACGTAATTTAAACTAACAATAACAAGCAATTAAAGGGCTTGAATACTGAACTGTGACGCTACAAAAAAAAAAAGGTATTATAGAGACTACAATTACAAAAAAGGTGAAGTGATAAACAGAGTTACGTTAAGTGATAAATTGCAAAATTGAAGAACCGGTGAATAAACACTAGTACGGTTCTGACTATGCCAGACAACTCAAGAATGGGGAGTTGAATAAATAAAACTGAACTACAGATGGAAAACTGGCAAAATTGATGGGCACCTGTGCCAAAAGAATTAACCCCGGAACCACGTGGTAAGTTGGGTTCCGGCTGACCAAAAAAATCAATATATATGAGTAAGTAACCAAATATACTTAACTCAGGTCGTTGCTTCTGTCGGAGACTCAGCTACGGAAATAAAGTACTCACTGCAAAATTGCACGTGGCGAAAAAACTGATATAGAACGAGACGAGAACGGTAAGACATCCGCCTTACTAGCTGGTCAGCCAACAAGAGAGCGATATTTCGTATCATTTTGCGAAACGACAAGTTATTCCCGCATTTGCCGGATTAATTAATCCCGCTCGAGGTGCGCGCAATGCCGAGCGGCGAGGGACACCAAGCGTTTTGTGGTAAAACTGCTAGATGACATGATTACCTCGAAATGGTGCCAACTAGGCTCTCTAAATAGCGACAGCGTTACAGTATGTTAGTGTCTTCGTGTAGTTGTGTTGTGTGTGTATCTTCCAGAGCTGGTCGCCAGTCTAAGGCATTTGTTCTGATGGCGTTGCAGTGGTAGTGTGGTGGTGACCGGTGCGTTGCACCAGACCGGGGCCGCATACATGATGATTGGGCGAATGATTGATGTGTATATGAGGAGTATATTTTTAACTGCTAAGGAGCTATTTTTGACAATGAGAGGATATAGGTTGAGAACTACGGCACATGCTTTATAAATTACGTGTTTAATATGGTGGTTGTGCCTTAGTGTTCTGTATAAGTATATACCTAAGTATTTTACTTTGTTGGTAGGTGTAATTTTTTGTTTCTGTATTTCGAGTGGTGTGACTATTTTATTGTGTGTGAATTTACGTGCAAAGATCATGGTTTCGGTTTTGTTCGTGTTTATGTTTATTTTCCATGTGTTCCAGTTGCGTTCAAGTATGTTTATGTGTATTTGTGTTTGTTTTGTGGCTACTTGGGCATTAAGGGGACATTTACGGTTGAAATTTTGAAAAACTCGATTTTTTTTTGCATACTATGAAAGCTACATTCATGTAGAATATGTGTGCGAAAGGCCGATGCGATTCGGAAAATATATCGGCCGCTACGGCCGGTCATACACACGGCCGCCAGAGCGCTCAGACTATACGCGGATCCAGAGCGCGGAACGGAGATTGTCCATTGGCACCAGACAAGCTCGCCTTGCAGCCCGGAGAAGACACATTGCCGACGACGACATGTTCGAAGTTGAAGAAGGATGCTTTTACGGTCCCGGAATTTCCGACTGAACGTGAGTATTTTGACCAAGAAAAATCACCAAAAGTTAAAATTTGCAATAAAAAAGTGATTATTTTAAATATTTTTGGTGGCCATTTTGAATGCGCCATGTCGTATTTCCTAATTTCGTAACTCTGACCCATAATTATTAATAACTTGTCCGCAAAACGCATTTATATTGGATTTCAAGAACCAATGCAAAATACATTTGTCGACTTTGTCCGCCATATTGGATTTATAAACAATAAAAATGTAAATCTAACCATACATCCGTTTTTACATAGTGTGAAAGTATTTACTTGGAAATTTTCGTTCATATCGGACAAACGTAACGCCGATTATCACAGTCCGAATATCGTAAAAACTTCAAACGCGTTTTTCTCGAAACGACTTTTTTCTCCTCTGTGCAGATGATTGCGGCCAAACTATTGAACCGATTTATTTCGCGCAAAGCGTATAATAAACTAGACTAAATTTATTGGATCTTGTCGAGTCGTTTTTTCTAAAAATGTTACTCTGACTATAAATAATTACGGGTTAAACACGGAAAAATGAATGAAAAAAGTCAAAGCCGCATGACTGCATCACTTTTCGTTCTCACACAATAAATTCCCAAAGTTGACCTATTTTACGAGATTCCAACCGTAAAGGTCCCCTTAAAAGAGTATGTGTAAATTGCTGTGTCGTCTGCGTATTGTGCAGAGTGTGTGTTCGGGAATGTGGGTATGTCACTGATGTAGAGGTTAAAAAGCTTAGGACCAAGGACGCTGCCTTGTAGAATTCTTGCTATGATAGGTTTAGATGTTGAGTGAGAGCAATTAATTTGGTTGTGAAGGATCGGTTTGTAAGGTATGAATAGATAAGTTTGGTTAGAGTGGGAGGGATTTGGAACGAAATAAGTTTTGACACGAGCCCTACTGTCCAGACCGTATCGAAGGCTTTTTCTATGTCCAGTAGGGTCATGACTGTGACCTTATTTTTATTGAATTGGGTCGCGATATCGATTGCAATCCTGCCCACCTGCTGCACCGTGCAATGTCTGGCTCGGAAGCCAAACTGGTGATCAGGCGTGAGCTTTTGTCCTGTGTCGATATCGTCGACCCTGGAAAGAATGAACTTTTCGGTAAACTTGGATAGGGTGTTTAAAAGGCTTATAGAGTGGTAGCTTGTGGGTGCAGATGGTTCGAGGATTGGGTGGACTGTAGCAGTTTTCCAGGCAGCAGAAAAATGATGCAGTTTAATTATGGAGTTTATTATGTATTGGAGTTGGGTGATGGATTTTCTTGAAAGGTAATTCAGGATAAGATTTTCTATGCAGTCGGGGCCAGTAGCTTTGCGATTGGGTAGAGTTTTAATTATTTTGGTTAAATTGGATGGGGTAGTAAGGAGTTTGGCTAGCGTTTTGGTGTCAGTGTGATGTGGTGTATTTAAATATTGTGGTATGTTGTGTGATTTTATCTTGTGAAGGTGTGTTTGGCGTGTGTGTTACGTGTATTGGTTCAAATGTGTTTGCTATCATCTCTGACTTGTCTTCGTCGGTGATAGCTGTTTTTTTTTGTAGGAGAGTTTGTATCCTGGTGTAGGGTTTTTTTAGTGTTTTTGTTAGCCGCCAGAGGGAGTTATCATTGGGGTTGAGAGCGGAGAGTTTTAAGGACCATGTGTTATTCTTGTGTGTTTTAATTTGTGAGTTTAATGTGTTAAGGTGTATTCTGTGTATGGGTGTGTGTTTCCTCTGCCATAGCCATCTGGTGTGATTTCGTTGTTTATTTAATTGTGTTATGTGTGGTGGATTATGTGTAATTAATTTTTTAACTACATGACTGTCTATTTTATTATAATGACAAAGTATTATTCTTAGAAAAAATGTAAGTATTGGGTGTAAATGTAAGTATTGGGTGTATAATCTAGACATAATTTATATTTTATATAAGTATAAGCTATGTGACGAAGTTATGGTCGCTTATACAGCAAGCACCATGGCTGCGGGGCTAAGGTGCTTGACTACCGTCCCCCACACAAGATAAAATCACACAAGACACACTACAATATTTAAACACACCACATCACACTGACACCAAAACGCTGGCCAGACTTCTTACTGCCCCATTCGAGTTAACCGAAATAATTAAAGCCCTACCCAACCGCTAAGCTCCCGGCCCCGACCAAATAGAAAACCGTATCCTGAAAAACCTCTCAAGAAAATCCATAATCCAACTCCACTACATAATAAATTCCATAATCACACTGCATCACTTCCCTGCTGCCTGGAAAACTGCTACTGTCCACCCAATCCTTAAACCAAATAAAGTCTCATCCGTACCCACAAGTTATCGCCCCATAAGCCTTTTAAACACCCTATCCAAGCTCACCGAAAAGATCATCCTCTCCCGGGTCGACGACATCGACACAGGACAAAAACTCACACCTGATCACCAGTTTGGCTTCCGAGCCAGCCATTGTACGGTGCAGCAGGCGTGCAGGATTGCAACCGATATCGCGACCCAACTCAATAAAAATTGAGTCACGGTCATGACCCTACTGGACATCGAAAAAGCCTTCGATACGGTCTGGACAGTAGGACTCGTGGCCAAACTTATCTCCTTCCGATTCCCTCCCACTTTAACCAAACTGATCTACTCTTACCTCACAAACCGATCCTTCATAATCAAAATTAATAATTCCCTCTCAAACCGTAAATCCATTGTAGCAGGAATTCTACAAGGCAGCGTCCTTGGTCCGAAGCTCTTTAGCCTGCACATTAGTGACATCCCCACATTCCCGAATACACACACAGCCCAATACGCAGACGACACAGCAATATACTCACACTCCTTCAGCACCCAAGTAGCCACAAAACAAACTCAAATACACATAAATGTATTAGAACACTACTGGGACACGTGGAAAAAAACCGAAACCGTAGTCTTTACACGTAAATTCACTCACAGCAGATTATTCACACCACTCGAAATACACAAACAGACAGTCAGAGAGTAAGACAGTCAGACATTCAAACAGTCAGACAGTCAGGCAGTCAGACAGTCAGACAGTCAGACAGTCATCAGTCAGACAGGCAGAAAATCAGACAGTCAGACAGTCAGGCAGGCAGACAGTCAGACAGTCAGACAGTCAGACAGTCAGACAGTCAGACAGTCAGACAGTCAGACAGGCAGACAGTCAGACAGGCAGACAGTCAGACAGGCAGACAGTCAGACAGTCAGACAGTCAGACAGTCAGACAGTCAGACAGTCAGACAGTCAGACAGTCAGACAGTCAGACAGTCAGACAGTCAGACAGTCAGACAGTCAGACAGTCTGTCTGTCTGACTGACTGTCTGTCTGACTGACTGTCTGACTGACTGTCTGACTGACTGTCTGTCTGACTGTCTGTCTGACTGTCTGTCTGACTGTCTGTCTGACTGTCTGTCTGACTGTCTGTCTGACTGTCTGTCTGACTGTCTGTCGGACTGTCTGTCTGACTGTCTGTCTGACTGTCTGTCTGACTGTCTGTCTGACTGTCTGTCTGACTGTCTGTCTGACTGTCTGTCTGACTGTCTGTCTGACTGTCTGTCTGACTGTCTGTCTGACTGTCTGTCTGACTGTCTGTCTGACTGTCTGTCTGACTGTCTGTCTGACTGTCTGTCTGACTGTCTGTCTGACTGTCTGTCTGACTGTCTGTCTGACTGTCTGTCTGACTGTCTGTCTGACTGTCTGTCTGACTGTCTGTCTGACTGTCTGTCTGACTGTCTGTCTGACTGTCTGTCTGACTGTCTGTCTGACTGTCTGTCTGACTGTCTGTCTGACTGTCTGTCTGACTGTCTGTCTGACTGTCTGTCTGACTGTCTGTCTGACTGTCTGTCTGACTGTCTGTCTGACTGTCTGTCTGACTGTCTGTCTGACTGTCTGTCTGACTGTCTGTCTGACTGTCTGTCTGACTGTCTGTCTGACTGTCTGTCTGACTGTCTGTCTGACTGTCTGTCTGACTGTCTGTCTGACTGTCTGTCTGACTGTCTGTCTGACTGTCTGTCTGACTGTCTGTCTGACTGTCTGTCTGACTGTCTGTCTGACTGTCTGTCTGACTGTCTGTCTGACTGTCTGTCTGACTGTCTGTCTGACTGTCTGTCTGACTGTCTGTCTGACTGTCTGTCTGACTGTCTGTCTGACTGTCTGTCTGACTGTCTGTCTGACTGTCTGTCTGACTGTCTGTCTGACTGTCTGTCTGACTGTCTGTCTGACTGTCTGTCTGACTGTCTGTCTGACTGTCTGTCTGACTGTCTGTCTGACTGTCTGTCTGACTGTCTGTCTGACTGTCTGTCTGACTGTCTGTCTGACTGTCTGTCTGACTGTCTGTCTGACTGTCTGTCTGACTGTCTGTCTGACTGTCTGTCTGACTGTCTGTCTGACTGTCTGTCTGACTGTCTGTCTGACTGTCTGTCTGACTGTCTGTCTGACTGTCTGTCTGACTGTCTGTCTGACTGTCTGTCTGACTGTCTGTCTGACTGTCTGTCTGACTGTCTGTCTGACTGTCTGTCTGACTGTCTGTCTGACTGTCTGTCTGACTGTCTGTCTGACTGTCTGTCTGACTGTCTGTCTGACTGTCTGTCTGACTGTCTGTCTGACTGTCTGTCTGACTGTCTGTCTGACTGTCTGTCTGACTGTCTGTCTGACTGTCTGTCTGACTGTCTGTCTGACTGTCTGTCTGACTGTCTGTCTGACGTCTGTCTGACTGTCTGTCTGACTGTCTGTCTGACTGTCTGTCTGACTGTCTGTCTGACTGTCTGTCTGACTGTCTGTCTGACTGTCTGTCTGACTGTCTGGCTGACTGTCTGTCTGACTGACTGTCTGACTGACTGTCTGACTGTCGGACTGTCGGACTGTCGGACTGTCGGACTGTCTGACTGTCTTCCTGTCTGACTGTCTTCCGGTCTGACGGTCTGACTGTTTGATTGTCTGACTTTCTGACTTTCTGACTGTCTGACTGTCTGACTGTCTGACTGTCTGACTGTCTGACTGTCTGACTGTCTGACTGTCTGACTGTCTGACTGTCTGACTGTCTGACTGTCTGACTGTCTGACTGTCTGTCTGACTGTCTGTCTGTCTGACTGTCTGACTGTCTGAATGTCTGACTGACTGATAGACAGCCACATTTCTACGTCTTTCTTAATTTTATTATTACAAATATAACATTTTCTTTTTATTATTAACTTGACTATAAAAATACTTATAATTAATAATATTAAAGCATAGATTATAAAGATGTGGTTGTTGTTTTCTGTTAGGTCCAAAATTTTAAATACTTTTGGTTTGATAAAAGTATTATTATATTTTTATATTTTAAATAAGTTTAATCCACTTTTAAATTTACTTTATTTTCCTTAATAAACAAATCTTTAAACTTTATTTCTTTATTTTCTTGATTGATTATTTTAAATATATTTTGATTAATTTTACAATCTTCGCTTAATTCTACTTTGAATATTCCTATAATATTTTCTTGAATGTTTTATATTCTTGCAATTTATTTTGATTTTTTGATTTTCTAGACTTATAATGATTAAACTATTAGTATTTGAGATTCTTTCGAAGCTATTAGGGGTTTGCAATATATGATATGTACATTCATCAATCTTTTGTTTTGAAATTATTTGAGTCAAGCATTTATTTAAAGTGAAATATTGTGAAGTACATAGGTAAACATTATTGTTAATACAGTTATCAATAAGGAAATAACTATTATTTTGGATAAAGTAAAGACTTTGAATTTCATTAATCATTATTAAGTTGCTATTTCATTTTGTGGGTATAGGTGTTATTTGGAATAAGGAGTATGTTTCTTTACCAAATATTGGGATTGTAATTAGGATGTGTAGTATTTGTTTGTTTAATTGACAATGAGTCTCTATCAATTCATTATATTCGAAAATGTTCTCGTCCATTTGCTGTAGACTACCTAGTGATATTACTGTAGTGTCGAGTTTATGTAATGAGCAGAAAGTTAATGTATTTTCCAATTGTTTATAGAAAAATTTTCTCATTATAAATCAAAAATATTCTTAAAAAATTATTCTGCAGAGACAAAAAACGGAATTATTGCAGAAAATCACAAATTTGCAATAACAACATTTATAAATCTTTTACCGATGTCAATCAGAGCTGCTTCTGTTGTCAAAAACCCTTTAACATTAGAACAGTGTGAACAGTTATTAAATAACGAATTCAACTTTAGACACCAGTCCCCTTTATTAAAAACCAAAAATAAAAATTTTGCTACAAATTTACCCCCACGAAAATTTCCTGGTCAGATGTTCCCATCTAAACCAATGACACAACAAACAAGACAAACACAACCCATGTCCGCCCAAACTACAACACAAAATTATAATATCGAAGAAAATGAAGACGAAAAAATTGATGAATTAGACGAATCAATTGACGAAATAAATTCTGAAGAATCTTTTTTAGATGTAGAACCAGAATACCTTACGAATGTGTAATGTCTTCAATAACACAAAAATTACCTGTTCTTAGACAAGACCCATTCATTATATTATTTGTCACTGGTTCATCCATAAATTTTATTGATCCAAATTTAGCAGAAAACCTAAATTTAAAAACTTATTCACAAAAACTCACATTCAAGACTGTTAATGGAAAATCTAATTGTTCACAATATGTTAATTTAATGATAAATAAACAAAAGATAAAATGTTACTTGTTTAAATTTCATAAAGAATATAACATTTTATTGGGAGTAGAAGCATTTAAAGACTTAGAAATAAATTTAGATTTTACAAAAGAAACAGTAAAAATAAAAATTAAAACTTTCAAATTATACAGAGAAAACAAAAACGTTGTAGAAAACCTACACATAGAAATCAGAGATTCACATCTTAACATTGAAGAAAAAAATTGCTTGCATAAACTTATTAAACAGTATGACTGTCTCTTTCCAAAAAAAGGTGAAACATTATCTCATACAAGTGTTCTTAAACATAAAATTATACTTTCTGATAATACTCCAACTCACACAAAATATTATCGACTTCCGCAAATATATGAAACAGATATAGAAGAACATATAAAAACATTACTTGCAGAAAAAGTTATTCAAAAATCCTTTTCACCTTGGTCTAGTCCAATCTGGATAGTCCCAAAAAAACAGACGAAAAACTCGTATGGTCATAGATTTCCGAAAACTAAATTCAGTGACAAAAGATGATAAGTTCCCTATTCCAAATAATCACATAACCAAATCAATAAGTGATCATAATACAATTCATTCCGACCACTCAAGTCCTGTAAATGGAATTCGCTATACTAATGACAGACTAAATATAGGAAGTAATCTAATCATATTTAAATTACATGAATTAGAAACAACAATTAAAATAACGAAACTATTTAATTACCAGAAACAAAGATTCATTTGTAATTTAAACAATCAAACATATCGAGAAGACATACTCGATTTTCTAAAAGAATACATAGTTCCCAAATTTAGATATTTAATTATGTTCGAAACAAAAAATTTAGATTTAGAGACATCAAAAATTATTAAAGAAAAATTCAACTTAAACACCATAAAATTAATAGCCTGTAATTCATTAGAAGAAGATATTGAAAATGAAGAAGAACAGCTAGAAATAATTAGGGAATACCATAATGGTATAACAAACCATAGAGGAATAATGGCTACAATTAACGCATTAAAAGAACTATATTTCTGGCCCAAAATGATTAAAGACATAACCGAATTTATAAACAGATGTGAACTATGCAAATTAAATAAATACGATAGGAAACCAATTTTTGCAATTGAGAATCTCACCCCAACACCAGAAAAACCATTTCAGATTGTAAATTTAGATGTATTAACATTAGATAAAAAACAATTTTTAACAATTTATGACCAATTTTCAAAAATGCTACAAATATTCTATTTACCAGAAAAAACCGCGAAAAACATTTTAAATCATTTAATAAAACATTTTCAAAATTATCACATACCAGATAAAATAATCACAGATGCAGGTTCAGAATTCAAAAATAACATATTGAGGGAATTGTTCAAAATTCATAAAATCAAAAGTCATATGCATAAATAATCCTAAAAGTAATAGTATAGAAAGAGTACACTCTACCATCATTGAACATCTAAGACTAATAAACCAAAACGAAATCTTAAATAAAAAGAACTTATCCGAAAAAATTGAAATGGCCGTCTTAGCATACAATAACACGAAGCACAGTATAACCAAATTATCCCCTAACGAAATATTATACGGAAAAAATAATGACAAACCATTAAAAATTATACCCTGGGTTAAAGAAGAAATAATTCAAAAATATATTTCAGAACAAAAAGAATTACAACAAATTATTAAAGACAGAATTTTGAAAGAAAAAATAAAAAGAAATATTGAAAACGAAAACCCGTTAGAAATAAAAAAGAAGTCTTTATTAAAGAAGACACCCGTAGAATTGGTAAATTTAAGAAACCACTTTTTAAAAAAGTTACTGTTGAAAAATATAACCCTTTGTTAGGAAAAATAACGTATAAAGATATTCAAGGTTTCAAAAATGTAAGAATAGATAAAATAAAACAATGAAACAATTTACTGTTTCAGGTCTGTTCACGGACAGTTGCAGAATATTACCGAAAATAATGCGATACACTTAATAGAATTAGGAAAAAGTAAGATTAAGATAAATGAAAAAATAATCTATTTTAATTACAATGTCACAAATTTACTATATGAATTTAACAAACTTCAAATCGCAAAAACAACGATCTTAGAAAGTACTACACAATATAAAGACTTATTTGAAAACCAAATAAATATCCTAAATTTTATCTTTGATGACCTAGAAGACCAAATACGGAAAATATTCCCTAATAAACGAAATAAAAGAGGTTTAATTAATGCTCTAGGAAGTGTAATAAAAGCAATATCTGGCAACCTAGATGACAGTGACAACGAGAGATATATGAAACTCTTTGAGGAAATTCAGAATAATGAAGGAATAATATATGAGAATAATAACAAAAATTATTATTACTTAAAAAATGTAACTAGCCATTTTAATAAACAATTAGAAAAAATAGATAACAACGAAAATGTATTAAACAAAGAAATTTCCTGGATAAAAGATATTTTAAGCAAAGACGCAAGTTGGAAACAAATTATACATATTAATCAGAAATTTAATCAGTTAACATTATTCATTTCAAATTTAAATAATTTAGTGAAACAATTGGAAAATACATTAACTTTCTGCCCATTACATAAACTCGACACTACAGTAATATCACTAGGTAGTCTACAGCAAATGGACGAGAACATTTTCGAATATAATGAATTGATATAGACTCATTGTCAATTAAACAAACAAATACTACACATCCTAATTACAATCCCAATATTTGGTAAAGAAACATACTCCTTATTCCAAATAACACCTATACCCACAAAATGAAATAGCAACTTAATAATGATTAATGAAATTCAAAGTCTTTACTTTATCCAAAATAATAATTATTTACTTATTGATAACTGTATTAACAATAATGTTTACCTATGTACTTCACAATATTTCACTTTAAATAAATGCTTGACTCAAATAATTTCAAAACAAAAAATTGATGAATGTAAATATCATATATTGAAAACCCCTAATAGCTTTGAAAGAATCTCAAATACTAATAGTTTAATTATTATAAGTCCAGAAAAACAAAAAATAAAAATAAATTGCAAGAATAAAACATTCAAGAAAACATTATAGGAATATTCAAAGTAGAATTAAGCGAAGATTGTAAAATTAATCAAAATATATTTAAAATAATCAATCAAGAAAATAAAGAAATAGAGTTTAAAGATTTGGATATTAAGGAAAATAAAGTAAATTTAACAAGTGAATTAAACTTATTTAAAATACAAAAATATAATAATACTTTTATCAAACCAAAAGTATTTAATATTTTGGACCTAACAGAAAACAACAACCACATCTTTATAATCTATGCTTTAATATTATTAATTATAAGTATTTTTATAGTCAAGTTAATAATAAAAAGAAAATGTTATATTTGTAATAATAAAATTAAGAAATACGTAGAAATAAACACATTAGAGCAATTATGATGACATCTTGATGAGAAGGAATTATGTATGGCTGTAACTCTTATTTCATCATTATTACTCTTATTTTATTAGATGTCAGCATATAGCACTTGTCAGTTTCCTGTGCAATATGAGTATTAAGTAAACTACAGCATAAGCATAGGGTAAAACGACCAGTTTTGGCACAGTTAAGAAAATTCTCTACTCTTTTGAGGATTAAAAAAATATGGATAATATATTTATATAATAATTGAAAATTTTTAAAGTTTAAGTGTTTTATAAAGCAAAAAAAAAATTAAATTGTTTATTGATGTTTTAGGTAATTTTGTTCACAATTTATAATTCGATGTTAAAATGCCAGTTTTGGCACGGTGGTTGCCTTTAAGAGAACAGTCCTTTCTAGTAGTAGCACGGCAAATATAGTTATAAATATATATATTTTAGCTTGGATTTCCTAAAATATAGGTATATATTTATAAAAAAACACTTGCAGTAGCTTTATTTTATAAATTTTTAAATTATAGAGGTAGGTACTATACCTATCTAAAGCTAAATTTAATATTTATAAAGTTCTAAATTATAAATGTAGACAGCAATATTATTCTTTATCTATAATGCAAATGATATTTTAATTAAATAATAATTTTTAATCGAAATATTAAAATTACTTATAAATAGGTATATTACATCAAAATTTTTAATACTTTTCTTGCATTAAAATTTTGTGAACAATGAAAAATTGAAATCTTTTCTAGTTTTATTTTTTTAGATAAGAATACTTTTCATCTTGTAATTTCAGATAAAAGTATTTTTTCAAGTGTACCGGGTGGGGCAAAACAACCTCCCTAGTTTTGCAAGTGAATTAAAGAAAAAGGAGTCGAGATACAAAAAATTTATTTCAATAAAATAAAGTAGTTACATGGCCAGTTTTATCTTATGTAGTTTTAAAAATCATATCGGCCAAGTGTTGTCCTTCATTGTCTACACACTGCTGCAAGCGACTTTTGAAGTTTTGCATAACCCTTTCAAGCATTTCTTCAGGTATACGGCGAATTTCCGTGCGGATTGTCTCCTCTCAGGGAGACAAAGCATGCGGGGAACATTTCCTTCAAAACCAGCATTGATGCCCGCGCTGTGTGGGCTGTGGCTTCCCCCCTGTCCTGCTGAAACCAGACATTCTCGAGACCAAGTTCTTTAAGAGCAGAGGCAAAAAAATTCTGGAGCATGTTCATATAGCGCCCAGAATTGACGGTAACTGCCCAATTTCTTTCCTGTAGTAAAAGTAAGGCCCGATAATCCCTATTCGGGAAATTGCGCACCAAACTGTGACACGATCACTATGCAGAGGCTTCTCGTGGATCACCCTCGGATTGTTTTCGCACCAATATCGAAAATTTTGTTTATTTACACCGCCAGAAAGATGGAAATGTGCTGGGCGGCGATTACAGACTCCTTTTCGCGTATGTATGCTTCCACGGCAAAAGCGCGCTGCTCGTTCGTCCACATTGTGTTTACGACTGAATCCTTTTGTAACACATACACACGGCATATCTTTCTGCCGCCATTCACGCCATTCCTACCCTGTTACGACCTCTGCTAGCTTCACAATTCTCTGTTGAAACTAGGGAGGTTGTTTTGCCCCACCTGTATAAGAGGTTTTGGTTCTAATTCTTGATTTTTCACACTTCTTTTTACCCTTTTTATTAACGGTGTCATTGTTTTCACCAGTTTTCACTAAAATAAAAATAATTTATTCAAATGAATACAAAAATAAATTAAAGGGGTTATGTTTTCGATTTTTACTTTTTATGAGATAAACAATAAAGTTTCAGTATAAGTATAATGTAAATAATATATGTAAACTGATACATACTTTTTAAAGGCGCAGATAAAATTCGTTTTGATATAAAATATGTATAAATATTAATAAACTCGCTTGCTTAGGTACCGTTCCATTTATAGCAGCGGCTGCCAATAGAAAAGCGCTGTAAGCGTAAAGTGCTTCTATAATTGGCGCGCTCTTCAAATTTCATACCAATTAAAAAACACGTGTTTTTAATATTAAAAAATAAAAAAAAGTCAATTTTCAACATTTGAAATGTTTCGATGAACTATTCATTTAGTTTAGTTAACCAGGTACATATTAAAAAAATACGTTTTTCTAGTAAATATGATTGTAATTGCTTAATTTATGGTAACCGTAAACTAACTAGAAATGGCTGTGAAAAGTACAATTTTGATATCGCTAAACAATATTCGTTTTTTTTTAATTAATAATTTTAAAATGGTCTTTCTAAAGGTTTTTTCTTGTTTAAAACTATATATAAATATTTAAATCATTGTTATACCTACGCATTTGCACAATTTTAAACGTATAAAACCAAGTCTTTGATACCTGTGCCATTACTAGCGATGTGCCAAAACTGGTCGTTTTACCCTATATTTACACATATAAGCAAATAAAAACTTATATTCATGTTCTATTAGTAGATACAAAGCGCCGGTCCGAGCACAGTTCAAGGTCTCGCTTCTGATTGGTCGGGCCGTTGTTGACGTCATAGGGAGTGTTGGGTTGACGTGGGTGTATAGCGGGTTGTGTGATATTTGGGGTACTTAAGAAGATATCGCAAATGCATTAATGTAAAGCGGGTTGTATGATATTTGGGTACTTTAAGATATTGCAAATTGGTGTACATTGTTTACCGGGGTTAACGTGAATGTAAATCGGGTTGTATGATATTAGGGGTACTTTAAGATATATTAAATTAGACTAGTAAAGTATACCAGATTGTAGTAAAAAAAAATTTATTGAATGATGATTAAAAGATTGTCAATATTGTCTATAACTAATTAATTTCAACACAAGATTCTTAAGTTGTTCGAGAACACCTATGTTTGGGCAATTTATATTTTATAAAGAAAGGTGAAATGCTTCTGCTTTAGTCATGACATTTAAGAATTCATTATACTCATAATAATTTTTGTTCTTAAAGAAATATATTCGGCCATTTGTATATCTGCAGTTATACCTGGAAAATGTTTATGTATCACACCATATGATTTTGTAGTAAATTTACATTCGTCTATTTCCAATAAATGGTTTTTATCATAAAATATATAAGTATGACCAGTATAAGTATTTACTGCACCACTAATATTATGTATATCAACATTATACAAAGCAATATTTTGATTAACTAATTCTAAAGTTGGCCAAATAATATTATATGATTTATTATTCACGATAATCACAATATTTCCATTAGGTCGTCGATATGCTGCAGAAACTTTTTCAAAATTTTCTGGTAGAAAAGGTAACCACGTTGGTATGTAAAATGGTACTGCTTTGTGTTGATACTCATCAAGTTTTTTAAACCATACCCATTGTTCATTAAATATGAGAATATTATCATCAACAATTAAGAATGTATTCACATTATCCAAATCACACAACTCAGGGTGTTTTGATATTTTCACTGTTGGAACTTTAGGTGGTGATACGTTTGTTATTTTAGTTTTATACAATTTTTTAATAGCATTAATATCATCATTACTTAATTTAAATTCAGATATTTTGCTAAATATTTGTTTACTATGAAGTGGATACATTACAGAGTTTTCATAAGTAGAATGCGCAATACCAAGCGTATGACCAATTTCATGTACAAGAACTTCAAATAAATTTATTCTATCATCTTCCTTTGTTTGACTGAGATCTTGATTCCAACTTTCCTGATAGTCCAAATGTAGGTCAACAGACTTTGTTGTACTACTTGTGGGATAAAACGCATGTCCTAAAACACCACCTGCTCCATCGAATGGTATATGACAATTGGATTCCTCCTTATAATTATGATGTCTTTGAATTCCAAAGGATATGATTATATTCGGTGTGGAGACCCCCTTTTTATTATTAATATATGATTGATGTACAAAATTAAATTGTACATGTTTAGCCCAAATTGCAAAAGCTTGTTTTGCAATATTGAATTGATGATTATTTCCACTAATGAAATCCCAAGTTATAGTTGTTAAATTCCAAGAATGTGGTAAGAGGTTATAATTTAAAACATCAGCTACACCACATCTTCGACTTTTCATTAATTGTGTTGTTTGTGTTAAATTATCATATGGTAAATTATAATAATCTTGAAATAATTTTAACGCATTTAAATATTTCACATCACTCTCATTTATGCTAATTAATTCATTTTCTTCAGTTTTTATATACCCATATGTATCTAGGTAAGCCAGAGTATCTTTAAAGTTGAATGTATTAGCAAAACTAAAACATAATAGCAGGAATACAATCATGACTGATTAATTACAATTCTACATGTAAACTAAACCGAAAAAATAATAACTCACCAATATATTGTAGTTTACTGCATTGTAAGAAATTTATTTATATCTTGTAGGAAATCATATAAATCAATATTCTCTAATTCATGTTGAAGAACTTCAATTGTTATTTTGCTATCATTATAATTTCTACAAATTTCCATTCCTTTAGAATAACGTTTAGACATATCATTTAGAACATCTTCTAATAGCCCAAGCTTATTATCATATATTATAACTTGTTCAACATCTCGCATTAATATATCAAATTTATCAAAAATATTATTAACAGCACTTTTTAAATCTACACTGTTGGGTATAGCTTCAAATGTATTCGCTACCCACATGATAAAGTAGTGATCAATACTAAAGAAAGAAAGAAAGAAAATGTAAATTGATAAAAAAAATTATTTTTTATTTTTGGTGGGGAGGGTTCGTTTATAAGTTGAGATAAAGTTAAATATATAATTATTTACTAGTGAGTCTTATAGATAGGAGGTAAGTTAAAACTTATATAATCCATTATTCATTTATAACTTAATTATGTATTTATGTTTAGAATAATGATTAAATCTAGGAAACGTAAAATGTTAGATAAAGATGGTATTGCAAAAAAAATATTATTTTGGAAAATAAAGAAAACATTCTACCAAAAGCCATTCTTTCAAAACCAAACGCAACTACAATAATCAACCAAACCGATCTAGATGTTATAGTTGCAAATGTATTCAATCCACCACCACCACCACCATCCATCGTTGACCTAGATAATTATCAACATAATCATGAAGATAGAAAAAGGCTATTGTTGGAATACAGGTATCCATTAAACCAAAGTCTAAGTAGATGGATATCAATTGGTATTGACCCTAAGCAAAATTTTGAAGTTGTTGTAATAATATCTAATTTAAGATCGTAAGATGGTATACAATTTAAGCTATCTGATTGGTATGAACTTTTACAATGTCGTGATATAATCATGAATTTTTTGGATGGAAAAAGTAATGTAGAATATCAAAATTTACGAGATCATAAATTATATTATCATGTGATAAATGAAGTAAAAGTTATATCGATTGAATGGAAGAAGAGAGAAATATGTTTAGCTACACAATCACTTACAAAATTATTTGAATTAGAATTTATTATAGAGTATTATTTAAAAATGTTAATTTCTTTAAATTCTACACAGTTTCACAATGATATCATATCAAAATCGATTATGTTTCGTGATAATATTATTGATAATATAAAGTATTTATTAAATGTTGAAAACCATTTATGTTATTTGGCAATGCAAGAGCTCGTAAACATGTATCCAGATATAATTCTAGAAAATACATTATTATATTATTAATAACTTTTACTTTCTTATACGCAGAATAAGTAAGTATTGTAATCATGCAAAATTTCGAACTCGAGATTTTAACGGAAATATACGTTTTGATCTTCCCTGAATCGATTTCAACTATTTTTGGAATGACGTCCGTCTGTGTGTGTGTGTGTGTGTGTGTGTGTGTGTGTGTGTGTGTGTCTGTCTGTGTGTGTGTGTGTGTGTGTGTGTGTGTGTGTGTGTGCGTGCGCGCGCGTGTGTGTGTGTGTGTGTGTGTGTGTGTGTGAGAGAGCGCTCTACAGCCCAAACGGCTTAAGGGAACATTATGAAATTTTAAACTTAAGATTTGTATGTGCCTGGCACAAAAACCTCCTATTTTTGAAAACAATATTCCGACCGGAAGTGCATGTTTACTCTAGTCATTTTTTGCAGTTTCTGCAATTACTCAAAAATGGTTACAGTTACAGAAAATTTTTGTGAACAAAAATTAATAATATTTATATTTAGCACAACTTTTGTTTGAATCTTTTTTCCAAAAAAAGTACTGGTTTCAAAATAAATTTCTGCTTATTATATATATTGTTCCATAAATCGTATCATCTGCGCCTGTCAATTGTTTAACAAAATAGACTTAAATAATTTGAAGTTTGACATTTAATATTTATTCTAAGAAACATATTTAGTGTAAAAGCGATCTAAAGGTTAGAACAAATATTATAAATTAGAAAAATAATATAACTACGATATGGTTTAACCTATATGCGGATAAGAAAGTTCGGTGCATGACACTGCAGATATTTATGTTAAGAAGAGAGGTATATTTATACAAATTGGAAAAGTTGAAGTATGATATAAAGTTATACAAGGATATGAAATTTATAATAAACAATTTATTAGTATTAAAAATGTAACAATGTGTAATCTTATATACCGGATATAATATTTGTGGTATTTGGTTTACGTAAATATTAGATGTGTAATTTATAATAAACAATGTGTAATCTTTTATACCGGATATAGTATTTGTGGTATTTGTCATATATAAATATTTAATTTACATCAAATTTAGGTATTGTGAAAATTTCAAATGATATAGTTTATTTATTGAATCTGTAGGCTTCAGTCTTAAATGTTGTGAAAAAGTATTATACACTAAAAAATAAAGGAGCCTTTATCCCACTCTCTGATTTGACTAGTGAAGAAATTGAAGTACTCCCAAAAGAATTTGTGTTAAGAACATGTGGTCAAATTAGTTTTGCTTGGGATAAATTACCAAAAAAAATGGCAAACGGATTCTGAATTCAAGAAGTATGAACGATGCACTAAACATCCAGATAACAACGTAGTCCGGTGTGATCACATAACAGATTGTTTACTAGTTAAAAATTGTCCATTGTGTATTTTTAATTATTTTAAAGAAGAATCTAATAGATTGTTAACATTTGAGAAATGGAATAATGTATTCATTAAAGCAAGAAGATTTAGCAAAAGCTGGATTTTATTATATTAATTACAAAGATGTTGTTCGTTGTGCTTTCTGCAATATTGAATTATATAATTTCAAAGATGGTGATGATGCTATAACCGAACATAAACGTTGGTCAGAAAAATGTTCTTTTATTAATATGATTTAAAATGTTATAGATGTAAAATTGTTATTTATTTTTGTGTATAATATAAATTATGGAATATTAAATAAGTATACAGAAATTTTTTTTTAAAATGTGTTTTATTTTTTCATATTTTTTAATTTAATTACAATTAATATTTTAATATATGATTATTATCATTATCTAACCACTTTTTTATTTTATTTACATTACTAAGTGCACATATATATGGTGCAGAATGTGCAAAACAAGTTTGATGTGTGAAACATTTTTTAATTGACTCATATTCTTCTTCTGAATCACATATTTGGGCGGGTAAATCATACCAGTTCAAGAACTCTTTCTTTTGTAATCCTTTCACATAAATTTTCACTGCTGGTTGGAGAATCTTCTTAATTAAATTATACATCTCTTCATATGGAATGTATCCATCACTCCATTTGAGACCATGATGATTCTTATGTAACCAAATAGCTTGTTTCTTTTACTTTCGCTCTAATTCACTCCAAGGAAATGGTGGCTTGAACAGAAAGTGTTGTAATTTACACCCATCTCGAGATAGAATCACTACTTCTTTCGGTACCAAATCATAGCAGTAGGTAGTAAATCCTTGTATATCTACGATGAGCTCCATAGTTAAACTAACGCTTATCAGCGATGAGTTCCATGGTTAGACTAACGTTTTAACATCGCCCGACATCGGATTATATTCAATGATACGATCATGTAAAATTTAACAGTATGCAGTCTTATTGGTTGGAAAATTTTCACTTGATTCAAATTCAAGCCTAATATCTACAGATGCTGATTTTAACGATTCATTTTGATGTAAGCAATCAAGTACAGCCAGCGGTGCATAATCTTGGAAATCATTTTTTTTAAGTAATGAGCCTGTATCACGACCATAATAAGAATTTTGAAATTTTGTGTACATTTCATACAATAACGCATATTGGTTATTTTCAAAATTTAAATTTAAATTATCATATGGATAGCACACAGAATTCAAGTATACTTTTACATTTGTTAATTTACAATGATCGAAAACACTAGCATTTTTATTTATTTTATTTTTTCTATCAGATTGAAAACCAAGAATAACATAACGCGGTTTTTCCAATTGAGTAGAAGTTTTAACAGGCCATGTTTGCTTCATTGTTGTAGGAAATAATGGATATTCGTAGAGATCCCAGCTTCTAAATGCCATAGATAACGTCTTATTTCTTTCAATCATTTTCAATAAATTCAGTTTTTCTTTATCAGCAACAAAAATATGTGGCACTCGCCATTGAATTTTTGATAGATAAAATTTCAATTCAGTTGAACTTGTGTATGCATTGTTATCACTACGAGCTCGAATTAAAACTAATTCTTGTTTAACATTTACAATTATTCTTTTGTAATATTCAGCAAATCCTAATAATAATTTCAATGGTATGCGAACGTTAAAATAACCTCCACTGTTCACAATATTTACATCTAAACCCCATCCTGCATTTTCTAAAGCACAACTTTCAGAATCGCTTAGAGAAATATATGATTTCATTGTACTACAAATCCCCACTGATTTATTTTTCTCAACTTCTACAAAATTCAATGCATATCTAATCTCATCAAAAAGATAAGAAATGCCATTATTTGTAATTTTGGCATCATCTGGAGCAGCACTACCATCATTTTTTGTTAATTTTCCTTCAATATACGAAAAACTTTCACTAGGTAATGTATATATATCCAGTTGTTGTATTGGTATCCGAATTTTATCACTATTGTTGAATGTTGATGCCACATATGACTGATGACTATGTACCTCAATACGTGCTATTGTTTTAGCAAAAACAATATTGGAATAAATGTTTAATACATCACTCACCTTTTTTTCTTTATTATAAACCCTTGTGATATTAAAAATGTTAAATTCTCTTGTGTTAATCCTTTCATTGTTGATACAGAAGTGGTAATGCTTTTCTTAGCTGTTATATTTTTATAACAAATTCCCATGTTATTTCTAGTGAAGTCTTATAGTAATCGTTTTACCTCTAAAATTCACTAAACACCCGTCTTGATCAACAATCGTTAGTGTAATGTTACTTATTGTATGAGTGTTGACAGGTAAATATATTACATTAGATGGCACTTCAACGATTTTATATCCAGGAGGAACCGTTGGATAAAACTCAAGTATTGTATGTATATGCTTATCGTTTTTATATGCTCCTGTTACATTCTATGAGGAGAGTATTTACTTTTAAAATATGAACTGGTAAATCAGATTCATGTAATATATGTGGTTCCAGTACACGTTCTTTAAATCCTAATAATGAACCAATATTATTGGGCTTAGTAAAGTCAATTTTTAGGGTACTTTTTATCTCACATTTTATTGTATTGTTGTTTGGACGTACAGTTATATAATTTCTTACATTACTCTCTTTCTCAATTCTATTATTATACATCAAAGAAAAATCTTCTGCATTAGGATCTCCTAATATCTGTTTTAAATATTGATCGATATCATCAATTTCATATGAACCTACTGGAATAGTTAATTCCTTATCCTCATAATAAAATTTATTATTAGATGCATCTATGTTTGGAATAGAATTGTATGTGTGAAAATCAATTAAACCAATTACATGCTCACCAATTAAATCAATCGGTGGAAAAAAATCAGTACATAATTCAGATTTATTACCAGTTAGTGTTAACGGCAAAGGCATGATAAAAACTGGTATTAGTTAGATTCGTTCTGATTATTTATAAGAAATTTCAAACATAAATGACCACAATTATAAGAATTAAATTTTTGTAATTGTTTTTGATTCTAGTTTATTTTAATATTTTTACCAAAATAATTTAGAAGCTCCAAAGGAGGTTGTAAATTTCCAAAACTATCAATATATGAAACTTTGTTATAACGTTTCTTATAAGCTACCCAATGACTTCCCAATCCTTGTTTGTCATCAAGATTTATTATAGCACACTCATTGATTTTAGGTTTAGATGGTAGGCCGTTAGGCATAAACACACCGCGAAAATATGGTAGTCTGCATGCGATTTGTTTTAACTCTACATCGCTTAACGCCCTTTCCGGCAGTTTTGTAAGGATAAATCTCGTCCATTTTGATATGGTTTTAAATGTAACCCTCAATGCTTTCTTGGTGCCATAGGCTGCTGCACCACTTACAGCACCTGTTATTAATGCTTTACCTATAAGCGGTAATAGCAATGGTATAAGTGCTGGTAAAAATCCTCTAACCTTAGGTGTTGGAATTACCCTGGGTTTAGGTTTGCGTTTTTGTTTGCGAGATTTTTTATGACCGATTCCAAATTTTCGTTTTGCTTTCATAATGTTTGTAACCGTCCAAGCTGTTGCTTTTTCTCCAAAAGATGCGTCTTTAGACTTAACCCGATTCCACGCTTTTTCTTGTAATAGTTTGTCTGCCTCGTGCCTTTTTGATAAATCACTCGATTTCAAATATTCAATATCGTGTTGTTTGCATGCAACGTCTAATTGATTTATACCAGGATCACTTCGGTTTAATTGTGCCTTTAAATGAGTTCCAGGACCACAATACTGATATCCAGGTATATGTAATTCAACAGGTAATGAATTTATAGCACTGTTAATAAGACCATCTCCATGAACTAACATTAGTAAACTGATAACCATAAATAGTGGTACAAACATTAAATAGGTATAGTAACACAATGAATTTTATAAAGCAACAACAAAAGCTTCAAGCTAAAAACTTTGATGTAACAACTGATATTAAATTTAAAAGACATGGTGATTTATTCCCCAACAGTAAAATTGTGGGAAAACAAATGTTATGCTTGGTTTGTTAACACATCGAAATGGATTAAAATTTGCCAATGTGTATGTATATTCTAAATCTCTTCATCAATCAAAATATCAGTTTTTCGAAAAATGTCTATCAAGTGTAAAAGGAATGGGTCATTTACCTTACAATGAAAATACTGAGATTGTTAAACCACAAGATGCTAGATCCAATTCAGTATTTATATTCGATGATGTGGGCTGTGATAAACAGGATTGTATCCGTAGTTATTTCAGTATGGGGAGACACTCACAAGTTGATTCAATTTATTTATGTCAAACTTACGCTCGTATACCTAAACATCTCATAAGAGATAATGCAAATTTAATAGTGTTATTTAAACAAGATGATATGAACCTTAAACATGTGTACAATGATCATGTAAACACTGAGTTGTTAAAAAGTATTAAAATGATTAAGATGGAGAAAGAAACATTGAAAGAAAAAATGCAATTAGTGATGTTATACGTAAGAAGTTTAAATCACTTAAACGTGGGCATGCAGATGCAGAGGAATTATTGCAAAAAACTTTTAAACCCTTAACATTACCTCGAAAAGAAATAGCTGCAAATAAAACAACACAATTAAAGAAAATTAAAGAAGACACCCCAGATACTATGGAAATATAAATAAAAAAGAAAAGACATAATGAATCACCTGTTGCATATTATTGCAAACCGGTTGATACACCTAGTATAGGAGCAATTAAGAAACCTCAAAAATTATTACCAACATTTTTGGAAACCGATAACTTAGCAGTGAAAGATGAAGAAAATTCACCAAGAACACAATTTATAATACAGTTAGATACCCAGAAGGTCTAGAAGAATTTGAACAATTAAAGCAATCTGCAGGAGATATTGAAGCCCTTTACATGCTTTTTTCGCATCACATGAGAGTGACACTGATAAAGTATATGGAATTAGAAAAGATAGTCATGGTATGTTTAAAATAGGTAAATGCCAGTTGAGATCGAACATAATGACCTAATGATTGGAGATCAATGGTATGAAGGAACAACAGGCCTCAATGAATTATTATTTAAAAAAATACCCGCTACCACATCATTTACCAATGACGATAGAAAATAATATTTAAATATGTGGGAATATATGCGTGTAGTCATTGACCAAATGCACCCTACGCCTATGTTTAGTTGGTGTAGTGCCTAGTGAGAGGGCGGATAAGTAGTGTACAAGAAAAACGTGTCGGTCCTAAAGTGTGTGCGAAAAAGGTTTAATCAAAACAGTTCTATTTAACGTATTATCAAAGTGGTGCGTGCTGTGAGAGTTTCATCAGGTTATGGGGCTATTACCCGTTCCACTGCGCCAATACAAGTTGAACAGAATTAAACTTTTCACGGGATTTTTATATGTTTGAGTATTGTGAACAAATATGGCGACGACTATAGAAAACACCCAAAAGGCTACCGTGTTGCGGTTGAACGACCACAACTACGTCAACTGGAAGGTAACAATGCGCTGGGTCCTGACGAGGGACCAAACATGGACAACTGTGACATCACCGAAACCTGAACCAGAGACATTAGACTGGGTAAAAAAAACGAGGCGGCCATGACGCGACTCATGCTGTCGGTGGAAGAAGATCAACTCGTTCATATACGTCACCTGGAGGTTGCTGCCGACGTGTGGACAACGTTGCAGAACCTGTACGAGCGGTCGACAAGAACAAGTAAATCTTTCTTGCGGCGCCAGATGTGGGCAATGCGGTACACATCTGGAACATTGCAACAACACATCACGGCAATGAAAGACATGGCCAGCAGAGTGCGAGCTGCTGGAGTTCGCGTGGATCTCGACGAGGAGATTTCGGCGCTGTTCCTCTCGCTACCAGCAAGTTATGATAATGTAATTTCAGGGTTGGAAAGCAGAGACGAAGATACACTCACGATGGAGCTCGTTGTGGGTAAACTACTGGACGAGTATACGCGACGTGTGGAAAGTCGTGTCAGCGAAGGCAACGACGACGCCATGTTCGTCAAACCGTGGCGAAAACCGGGCCAGACGCTCCAGGGTCAAGAAAAGGACAACAACTATGGCGGAAGCAGCGGTCACACAGGTAGGCACTCAACCAGTAGCAAGTTTTCCCAGGCGGAAAAGAAATGCTACTACTGCAACAAGAAGAGGCATTTCAAGGCCGAGTGCCGCAAACGCCAGAAGGATCTGGTCAATAGCGACAGGAAGCAAAATGAGGCAGCGGGCAAAGCTGCGAGCAATAGGAAACGCGGCCAAGGTGGCGACCATTCATTCGGCACTACGGAGAGGGCGACCATCGTGTCGGCAATCAACACGAACAACGAGTGGCTCGTTGATTCGGGATGTACCAGTCACATGACGTCTAATCGCAATCTGTTCAGCAAGCTAGCGACAACGAACCGGGTGGTTCAGCTCGCTGGTCGGAGTCATAGCATTCCAGTATCGGGGATTGGCTTGGTTCGACTTCGATGTAACACACCAGACGGAATCGAATTCAACGCGTGTTTAAAGGACGTACTCTACGTGCCTGAACTCGGCAGTAGCCTCATATCCGTGAGTAAACTCCTCAGCAAGGACTGCAAGGTAGTTTTCAAAGGGAAGAATTGCAAGATCTTGCGCGGTGGAGAGGTATATCTGCGCGCAAAAGAACGCAACGGTCTGTATGTACTCGAATGGCTAGGTAAAGCTGTCCAGACATCAGAAAAAGGTGGACGTGAATACACGAGTATCGAGCACTCAAACCACGCTACCATCGACGATTGGCATCGTCGGTTTGGACACCGGGAGTCAGCGGCCATCCAGCTCCTGCATCGTGACAATCTCGTACAAGGAATGGACTTGACCACAGGTGAAAAACCAAGTAAGGAGTGCGAGGTGTGCATCATTGGTAAGTTAACCAAGAAACCTCACCCCGCAAGCACATCACGAGCAAAACAGCCATTCGATTTGGTACATACTGACGTGGCCGGACCAATGCAAACTGCAACACCGAGCGGGAATCGGTGGGTACTCACGCTAATAGATGATCATTCTGGGTTCACGATGATCCGTCTCATGCAGCGAAAAGACCAAGTCATAGAACATGTCAAGGATTATGTATCATTGACTGAAAACCAGTTCAAACAACGAGTAAAGGTCATAAGGTCAAACAACGGACGCGAATACGTCAACAGCGAATTGACAAGCTTCTTACGCAAGAAAGGGATCGTGCATCAATTTACGGTGCCACACACGCCACAGCAGAATGGTCGTGCTGAGCGGAACAATAGCTCGCTCAACGAAATGACCAAATGCATGCTTGTGGATGCAAAATTGCACAACCGCTTCTGGGGTGAAGCGATGTACACGGCCACCTATTTACAAAATCGATTGCCATGCAGGTCAGTCGGCAAGACACCATACGAGTTATGGCACGGGACTGTGCCCGATGTGAGCCACCTACGTGTGTTCGGCTCAATCGTCTACTCTCATGTGGCCGACGTCAAGCGCCGCAAGCTGGACAGCAAGGCCATCAAAGGGGTACTGATCGGGTACAGCACAGTAACAAAGGGTTACCGAATCCTCGATCCAGTGACAGCAAAAGTCTGGGTAGCTGACTCCGTGCGTATAATTGAGTCACCTACACAGCTCATGCCGATAGAAGCAACAACGGCACCGACGGACACTTCGGTAGTTGATGGGGATGAAATCTCTGATGATTTTGAAGTGGAGATTGCTTCGGATGAACAGCAGCCTGCCACACCAACTACAGCTACACAACTCGAACCGATCCAGCAACGTCGTGGTCGTGGACGGCCACGCAAGGAGAAAAACGTTTCGAACCCTGTCTCAGCAGAACAATCGCAGCCAGTAAAAGAGGGAGAGACAGAAGGGGGAGACGAGGCACTGCCGGCAACACGTGCATCAAAACATCATAATAAAGGTCAGCCGCCGGTACGCTATTGTATGCTCACCGAAGAGTGAAGCAGCACAGATCCAAAATCTTGGAAAGACATGCGTCAGCTGCCCAAACGCGAGCAGCAGAAGTGGTACAAAGCCGCGCAGGAGGAGATGAAGTCCCTCGCAAAACACGACGTATTCGAGCTAACTAATCTACCTACCGGCATGCGCGCAATTACGGCTAAATGGGTTTTTAAAACAAAAAGCAACGAGCACGGTGAGGTGGTTACTTACAAGGCTCGGTTGGTAGCGAGAGGTTTCTGTCAAAGGTACGGAGTCGAATATGATGAAACGTTCGCTCCAGTTGTACGACACGAAACTGTACGTATACTAATCGCGTATGCAGCTGCCAAGAGACAACACATGCGACATCTTGATGTAAAGAGCGCGTATCTGAACGGAGAGCTCGACGAGAAGATCTACCTTGAGCAACCAGAAGGTTTCAAGATACGTGGTTCCGAAGAAAAGGTATTTCGTCTACACAAGAGCCTGTACGGTCTAAAACAGGCAGCGAGAGCATGGAATCGAACCGTAACAAACATCCTTGCAAGGATGGGACTCCGCCAAAGTAGGGCAGATCCGTGCCTATTCAGCAGAATAGAAAGCGATGGTACTAGCATCCATGTACTGCTTTATGTGGATGATATGCTCGTGGTAGGTCACAGTGCCCAGGCCACGCAGCAGATCGGGAAGGAGCTTAACAAGTTCTTCGAAATTAAGGATCTTGGAGCGGCACGGCATTATCTTGGGTTGCAGATAGACCGTAATCAAGTAGGTGAAGTTTTTGTACACCAGCGTGCTAAAATTGATGCACTCATTTTTGAGTGTGGGTTACAAGATGCGAAACCAATTATCACTCCAATGGAGACGGGTTTCCTAAGTAACGACGCACCGAGCCCGGCGCTGCAACATGACCACTATAGGAAAGTTCTTGGTTCATTGTTGTATCTGGCCAATCTCACGAGGCCAGACATTGCCCTGGCAGTGGGGATACTCTGTCGACGAGTTCAGGCTCCGACGGAGGCAGATTGGAAGACAGCCAAGAGAGTAGTGGTGTACTTACACACCACCATTGACCTGGGCCTTCACTACAAGAGCGGTCATGACCTGACGCTCTCCGGATATGTAGACGCTGACTGGGCAGGTGATCGGTATGATCGGAAATCAACAAGTGGTTTCTTTTTCCGACTTGGTCCATCCGTAATCACCTGGTCTTCGCGAAAGCAGACGACTGTTGCACTAAGCTCTACGGAAGCCGAATATATAGCAATGTCACACGCTTGTCGTGAGGTGCAATGGCTTCAACAACTGTTGCAAGATTTGAGGATCAACTCAAAGGATCCCGCCAACATTTACGAGGACAACCAGGGATGCATCAAAATGATGCATTCTGAACGGTGCGGAAGTCGCACCAAACATATTGATTTTGCCCACCATTTCGTGAAGACTCTGCTAGAATGCAACGAAATCAAAGTTGTCTACTGTCCCACCAAAAATATGTTCGCGGACATATTAACAAAGCCGTTATCACGCGATTTGTTCCGTGATCAACGCAGAGCCCTAGAACTGACTGGAAACTGGTAAATGACACAACGAGAAGGGGTGTGGGAATATATGCGTGTAGTCATTGACCAAATGCTCCCTACGCCTATGTTTAGTTGGTGTAGTGCCTAGTAAGAGGGCGGATAAGTAGTGTACGAGAAAAACGTGTCGGTCCTAAAGTGTGTGCGAAAAAGGTTTAATCAAAACAGTTCTATTTAACGTATTATCAAAGTGGTGCGTGCTGTGAGAGTTTCATCAAAATATAATATTGCAAACAAACGCCAATAGGAGAAACTTTAGTTACACTGGTCAACTGATAACGCAACTGGAAGTATTTAAATATATTAAGACCAGCAATAACAGTTGATAGATCACAATCAACATCTGGATATGGTTTAATAAAAGAGTTTACATTTATTGGAATGATCCTAATGAACTTGTTGAAAGATTAATGTTGCTAATGGCTTCGCGAACTGCAGGTCACACCGGAAATGATAATGAAATTATGTCAATTATTGAAGAGCTTAAAGAGGCAAATATAATAGAATGATATTATATAAGCCGCACGGCTTTAAACATAAAATCAGTCTAACTACAAATAGTGTTGGTGAGTTTGATGCATCAGATCGGCGCATAGTAAATATAGTCGAGCCAAAAGATGAAAACGATGTTGCAAATAAAGGTTATATTGATTTATACATTAATGAATTGATTAACAAATCAATAGATGTATTGAATGAAGATGGACTTGATGTGTACCATGCTAAAATGAGAAGAATTACACATGTAGCTTCCCCCACTAGTAATTATAATGCTGCAAACAAAACATATGTTGATAATGCTAAAAGTAAATATAAAAATAGGTTAAGTGAACTTATTAATATAAATAAATTAAAGATAGATGATTTAATTAAATAAGATGAAATTCATAAAGAGCTTCATAATCAAAATGATTTAAAGATTAAAGGTCTAACTGCAAAAATTCAAAATGTTATTGATTATACACCTGTAATGATTGAATCTAAATGTAATACAATTAATCATGCTATATCCATATAAGCGATTACTTCCATTTGTTTATAAATACATAGAGTCATATTTAAAACCAATTTTAAATGTAAATAAGTTAGTAGTGCCAACAAACGAAGATGAGCAAGTTGGACATAGTGAATGAATTACATAAATCTGCTCGTCGAACTTATTTGAGACGTAAAGTAATAACAAAAGGAATTGACGATTTGTGGCAATGTGACCTTGTTGAAATGATTCCGTATGCAAGAGAGAATAAGGGGGTATACATATTTGTTAACTGTAATAGATGTTTTTTCAAAGTATGCGTGGGCAGTGCCTGTGAAGTCAAAATCTGCTAATGACGTTACACGAGCTATGAATAAAATACTAAGTCAACATCGTATACCATATAATATTCAGTCAGATAATGGTAAAGAATTCTACAACTCTGAATTTCAAAAACTAATGAAACAACATAAAATCAACCATAATTCAACATACAGCAATCTCAAAGCGAGTGTAGTAGAAAGATTTAATCGTACACTTAAAGCTAGTATGTGGCGTGAATTCAGTTTAAACGGGTCATACAAGTGGCACAATATATTACCAAAATTATTAGAAAATTATAATGGAAGAAAACATCGCACTATAAAAATGTGCCCCAAAGATGTGACGCATGATAATGAAAAAAAATTATTGGATACTGTTTACAGTAATATTAAGATTGTAGGGCATTCGAAATTAAAAATCGGTGATCATGTACGAATAAGCAAAGTGAAAGGGGTATTCAATAAAGGTTATACTCCTAATTGGTCCACTGAAATATTTAAAATATTAAAAATTCAAATAACAAACCCTGTTACGTATAAACTCCAAGACTTGCATGGACGACCAATCGAAGGTGGATTTTATGAACTAGAATTGCAGAAAACAAAACATCCCAATATTTATCTAGTGGAAAAGGTTTTAAAAACAAAGGGATACAAGGTTCACGTGAAATGGTTAGGATTTGACTCTAGTTATAATTCATGGATAAAAAAGAAAGATGTTTTATAATATCATATATATATATATATTAAATAAATAATCTAAAAATAAAAAATTGTTTTTTAAAATGTAACAAAAACAAAATTAAGAAAATTATATATAATTATGATACTTCAATTTTCATTAGATATACTGTAGTGCCCCACGGTAGTGTGTCTGTAGAGTTTGGTAGTATATATCTTTTATCATCATCTGCACTGAGTACAAGTTTGTTTTGTTCAACTGTATATATGTCAGGTTTTTTAGATATAATATTATTTTGCATTTTATGTGATTTTGTTTTGTCAAAAAGTGTTCTCTTGTAATCATCCAAAGTAAGGGTCTTTGTCACAACCCCCGATACACCCTTTGCCTTAGAATAAGATTTATCATTATCCAATTTAAATGAGTACATTTTAGAACGTAACCCAGCAAATTCAGTCATTAACATGACTGCGTTTTCATCTTTCCCACAACTTTTTTGTTAGCTTGAGGTATCCCATATCTATTGTTTGTGGAGTAATCTGAAGTGTCGAATCTATTAATATCCATTTTAATTTGTATATATGGATCTTCATTAAATTCATAAATGAGTGAATCGGTATCCATGTATAGAAGTTTAGGTTGTGTAAATGTTTGAAGTGTGTAAGTATAATGAAAATCATACATTAAATATTTGCTAATATCCAAAATAGCCATGTCCACGTAAACAGGTTTGTTGAATTTAATTTTAACTTTATTTAATTCAATTGTAATTAAATTCGAAGTTAATATAGTCGATTTCTTGAAATTTGGTTTTGCAATTAATTTTCGCGCACCACCTCTTCCATTCCATTTAGAAACTAGTTTTATATCTCTATATTTTCTTATATTTTCCATGCTTTTTCCAAATACTGCATTGTTCATTAATTTAAAAAAAAAATTTTGAAAATTGTTTCGTGCTATTTTTCGAAAGTCTGTATTCATATCAATATACTTTTTGAGCCAAAATGATTGTTGAAATTTTATAATTCTATGAATTTTTATTAATTTCATACCCAATGCTATGGCTTGTTTTAAATTCCTATAATGTATTATATATTTTTCGTTATTATGTAAGGTAGTTAATAATTTTTTTAATTTCGAACCGGGGGGTGTTTGTTGAACTGGGCATAGTGGTAGGTTTTTATGTATGTTATGTAGATGTTGAGGATAATCTAAATCAACTTCAAGTATGTACCCATTGGAACCATTCTCAGATACTGAATTTACTTCAAAAGCAAGAATTTGATCGTTAGTCAACCATTCAAAATTTCCATGTGGTAAACATTGTATCATTGCCCAACCATATAAATTACATGCATCAAAATACATTATATACTTCTCGGGGTTAGTTGATTCATATGATGTCATGTAATGGTTGTTGGCTTTGGCATATTGATTACAACATTGACTAACACCTCCACGTATACCTCGTTCAAAGAATAAGAGCATATCGATGTCAGTCAATAGCTCCAAATGCACACCAGTCATTTTTAACATAACATCCCAAGCCAGACCTATAAAAATATTCAAATCATTTCAAATTGTTAATAGCAGATTAATTAAATTTTTACCAGGTGTTGTATAGTAGTGAGCAGGATCTAGAGCATATGATTTCAAGCAGACATCTCTTAAGTTTTCAAAGATATCTGCTAGTAGTAACACATCAGTCTTGAGATATAAATCTATGTAATCTCCAATTGTTTTATGATTGAATGTGCTCCATACAAGTTGAGCGTGGGAGTAATCCGTGTCACTTATGCCAACTTGTCTCAGTTTGGAATAAAAAGCCTCTTTTGGTGGTAATTGTTCTTCTTTAAACCGATCCCATGAGTTCACATAGTCATAGGGGAACACACCCTTTCGAGTTAGTAGTTGAAATTTATCATTGTTTGAATAGTTTTTTCGCATGGTATTAAATGCATTTGCGTCCATATAGCTGACAAGTTTGTCTAGTGAACTGTTCATAAATCTAGAAATATTACAATAGTTTTTTACATATATTTTACTTTTTTTCTTTTCTATAATTAACATACCTTAGAGAATCAAGAAACCTAAGATCAATACCCCCAACCATTTTAGAGAAGGATATATAACGTTCCTCGTTGGCAGGTATTAATTTTATTTCCTCTTCAGTAGCCCCGAGTTCCTTCACGAGAAAGTGACTGTCATAACCACTTAAATTAATTAATGAAGAACAATTAGTTTCAAAGTAAAAAGTAGCCATGTTTGCTTATACAAACACTTAAAATAGCTGTGATAATTTTTATAATTTATTGACTTATTTATTTATTTATTGTTTTAATTACAGTGAAGATTATGTGTATATAATATTAGAACAGCATGACTGTCTATTTCAATATAATGTGTATAATCGAGACATAATTTGTATTTTATATAACTATAAGATAGCGATAATTAAGTGTATGAACCTTTGTAATCTCCTGATGAAGACAACTGTGTTTGTTGAAACGTTGGACGTTTTTTTATAAATTAAATACAATGACTGCAACACTGCAAAAATAATTTTATTTATTATTTTATTAATGCCTGATGATTCGGAAGGCATTTTCGATAGCTTGGTGTATTCAAAAGTATACACAATCTGGAGTACCAAGTGCTACGTTTTGGATCTTTGTCATGCATGGATATGACATTTTTCTTGGCTCGCAATTTCTCCACGCTAAGTATGAAATGTTCTTTTAAGATGATGATATAAACTATATGATTCATAATTACATCAATTGAGTGTAGTTTTCCCATACCAGCAACACTCATACATCCCCATTCAAGTACATATCCGCCCCCCTGTTTTACTAACCGAAGTAAGCTTATTTTGTCAAATTCTGTTTGTGTGTTTCTCCCTTACACTCCCTTACACTCGAACCAAATTTAGTGTTTTTGAGTAATAAGAATAAATATTTTTATTCTAAAGCTCGATTGTAATATTTTGAAGTCTTTAACAAAAGTCAATCGCTTCTTTCAATTAACTTCGTAATCTCAATATTTTCTTCGAGCAGATCGACCATGATACCCAGTATATCATAGTACAATTCGGTTAGTACACGGACACAAATATATTTCAGTGGTAATTTACAGTTCTTCAGTAAATTTTGGTGCAATAATTTATGGAATTTCTTTAATTTTCCTTACAGTTTTCCGACGATCAGGGCAACTGACCTTGGTGACCGGGCCACTTCTGCCTTTCTTTCTCGATGTTTTAGTTTCACTAAAGATATTAATTCTATTTTACTCTGTGCAATGCGGTTTTATTATGATAATCGACATCTTTCTCAATGAAATGTACTAATCATGCAATGAAATTATAAATTTTCTTTAAGTTTAACTAGTTTCTTTGCTTTTACTCCTTATATTGCACAGATAATTGGAAAATGACATTGGTTAATGGAAAGTTTCATATAATATGTTCGGGGGAAGTTCCATGTTACTGTTATTCTTGTTATTTGGTGAAAGTCTATAAAATAACTGATGCTGAAACAAAAAGCTAACGTGTAAGAATACTTTTGCGCGGTAATTTGACGTGTGTCATCGGTTTCTATTTTTTATTGGTACTATAATTTAATTTTTGATGATTATTTTTTTCTAAATTTATTGAATGTATTTATCCATGATACTCTACAAATTATTTATTTTACTAACCTTCAATTGTTTTTCTGGAAATGTAGTTTCTTTGTGAAAATTTAATCTGTACGAATACTTATTACGCTCACTCTATATAAAATAAATTGACGACTCGGAGAGTTTAATTTTTAAAGTTTATTTTAAATTTAAGCAAGGTCACAATGCGACTTAATTCTACAAGAGATCTATACTTTCTGGCTTATTTTTAATTTGCAGCTAGAGTTGTGTTACATATGTCTCATGTTATGGGAAAGTACTGTGGGTCTGATGCATTGCTGAAGCTGCAGTATTGTTGGTTATATTATTTATATATATATATATATATATATATATATATATATATATATATATATATATATATATATATATATATATATATATATATATATATAGTGACGAATACCTACACCTAGGTCCATCTATGTGGTATTTTGGGTACCACTCTAAGTGGAGGATACTTTTCTGACTCGAGGCTGGCGTCGGGCCCGAGGTCGCTCTCTTGCGTTTAAGGCCTCCGGCTAAGAGACAAGTACAAAACCGACTTAAGTTCGGCGGAGCTTTTTGATTTCCACGTGGAAGGTTCATTTTTTTGGTGTTCTTTTAATGGTCGAGAGTCCGTTTGGAGTTTTCCCTGATGCTGCCGTGCAAGATAAGTACCTTTTCTTTCATTTTTTTAGCACGGATTGCTTAACTACGGTCGGCCCGGAGTGCGTAGGGCATTTTTGGCCTGCACGTTACCGTTTCTGGTTTTCGCCCGGCTTTCAGAGTCGGTTCCTTTTGCGTTCGCCTTTATGCCTTAGAGCCTATATTCGTTTTACCTATGGGTAGTATTTATTGGGTTTATTTATTTAATTTATTTACTTAATTTATTCAGTTAGTTATCTACTTTATTTATCTAATTTATTTATTTATCTAATTTATGTAATTATCTATTTATCTAATTTATTTATTAATCTTATTTATTTATTTATTGAGTTTATTTGTTTATTTATTGCCTGGAGTTACTCTGGGTATCGTGGTCCGTTGTTTTACCCGACTGGGTAGGCAACTGGTTCTAACCCCAGGTATAACGGGAATTTCTTAACCCTACACCTGAGTTAACTTCACTATTTTTCACCCGGTAATATTCACTACTTCCCTCATAAGCGTGGGAAGACTTTCTCGCCGATTAGTCGTATTTCTTAGTAGACTAGGTATTTTTCCCCACGTGGTGTGAACTTAACCTCACTAACCTGAGAGTTCCACCCACCTTGGTGGATGGAAAACCGTTCCCGGTCCCTCACGGAGGAAACTATTTATGTAGCACCGTCTCTTCCCTGTTTATAGGCTTTTGGAGTTGGTTCAGTCTGCGGTAACGTCGGGTTGTTTGCGCACCCCGACTGGCGCTTACCTTCTACACCGGGATAAAGTTGTGGCAGATTTCTACGAGCACGATCCAGGACCACTTACCAGGCTCCCGAGGCTGTTTAAGGAGGGAACAAACACCGCATCATACCTCAGGTTAATCATCGGGCTTCACCCGCTTAGGGCTTCACCCGATAAAGGACACGGCAGTCACTATTTGTTTGTTTTGATTAATATCTGAATATAAATCTCTTGTATTGTACTGGCGGGTGTGCCTAAGTTATTGTGGCCTAAAATTATAATTTATATACATGCGTGAAGCAAGTTGTTGGCATTATTGAAACGGATCTCTCTTACCCCGCCTTCCTACCCACGACCACCTAGGCTGGGCTAACCGCGGTGCCAAACTTAACCCCTAGCGACCATTGTGTAGAGCACAATCTCGTCACAATATATATATATATATATATATATATATATATATATATATATATATATATATATATATATATATATATATATGTATATATATATATATATATATATATATATATATATATATATATATATATATATATATACATATATATATATATATATATATATATATATATATATAAATTTTAATTATTTTTCTGCATATTTGGCAAATATGGTTTTTGTCTTAGTTTTTGGTATGTTTCGGTGATTCCACGATGGTTAGTTTTACCTACATATATATATATATATATATATATATATATATATATATATATATATATATATATATATATATATTTATATATATATATATATATATATATATATAAATAAATTTTAATTATTATAGCGGATCGACTACTAAGGTCATTACCGCTTATATAGACGATCGTTTAATATGATGTTTAGTATACAATGTTCAGGAACTAGCATACAAAACGCTTTAGAATTGATGCAACATATCAATTGCACGTAGAAACGTTAGCAGTTTACTTATGTGCATCGCATCATTGCGTAAATAGCTCGCCAAGGGACCCTCAATGCCAGCATTGTGAGGATGCAAATTGTAACCAGCACACTGTTCGAAGATATAATCGGGAGTGAGCCTAGTGTTACAAGTGGAGCAGAGCGGTGGTTGTTCTCCAAGTAACAGGAACAGGAACAAGTGTGTGAGACAAGTGTGCCCTAGTCTCAGACGTGAGTCAGCTACTTGGTCGTACCTGGTTAGGCGGAGCGGTGGTAACCACCAGCTCCCGCAATCTATCGATTTCCCTACTACAGTAGGATCAGATGAAAATCTGCTACTGATACGCAAGATTGAATTCAGCGAATCAGTGCAGACGAGCAGGTAACGTTGTTCATCGATATATAGACGGGTGTGTCGCAGAGAGTAGAGGATCCTATATAACACCGAGCATACGGGTGACAGTGTGAACAATTGGGATACGCCGTCAGTCACGAAAGCGCAGCCAGTCCCAGAGTTTGTCTTGGAGCCATCGGTATATGTGTGTTGAAAATCTGTGTACTGTTGCAGCTGAGTAAAGAATTCAACTAGGTATATTGCATGAGCAGTGGAAGTTTTTGCCTTACTGGTCAGCGCAAGATTTGTTGATAAGCGTCAAGATGCCCATGGAGGTACTGCGGAATATATCCGTAGTAATACAGGCCCTTGGTTGTTGAGGATGGTATTCAACAGTCTTGGGAGATTTAATGCGAGTGTGTATAGGGAAGTCGCACTATTTCTATACAAACGGTCTAACTCTGCATTACTGAAAAAGCTGGTATAATTCAGGTGCTGCGTAAACGTTTGAATTTTGCACACGTACCTCATACCAAGTTTCATGTACCTTATGTGAAGTGGCGGAACACCAGCTTCACAGTGAAGCCTTAGAATTGGAGTAGTCCTAAACGCACCGGTGACAGTTCGAATACCAGCATTGTGTAGACTATCTAGCTTCTTCAAGTGATGGGAACTAGCTGTATACACAATGATGGCACCGTAGTCTATCCTGGACAGAACAAGACTGTTGTACAGGCGCAGCAAAGAGTCCCTTTCGGATCCCCATTTTGTGGAGGCAATACACTTGATTGCATTCAATGTCATTCTGCACTGCGCAGAAACAGTGTTGATGTATTTCAACGGTAAGAATCGTTCGTCGAAAGTTAAACCCAGGAACTTCACCTCATCTACAATCCGCACTGGTGTGTTGTAAAGCGTCACAACAGGACAGTTGTGTGCTTTGCGCAGTCAACAAAAATCGATCGAACATGTCTTTTCCGTAGAGAAACGGGAACCACGGTCGGGTGCGGCCAGAGCTAAAATGTCTACAACCTGCTGTATTCTCTCCTGACAGAGAGCGAGAGATTGAGACGAAGTGAAGAGGGTGAGGTCGTCAACATAGAGACAATAATCAACGGTATTGGGGATGGTAGAAACGATGTCATTGATTGCAATCAAGAATTAAGTTACACTTATGGAAGAGCCTTGAAGAATACCGCTTTGCAACGGTAGTGTAGAAGAGAGAGTTTCTCCAACTCGGACCCTAAATGAACGGCGACAGAGAAAGTTTTTTATGAATTGAGGCAGAAGGCCCCGTAAACCCCAGTTGTGTAATTTTCGTAGTATTCCATATCTCCAGGTCATGTCAACCGCTTTCTCTAGATCAAATAACACAGCAACCAGTTAGTTGCGTTTAAAGATACTAGCCGAATGGCGTTTGTCAAATACACATGAAGGTCAGTGGTGGAATGGTGCTGACGAGATCCACATTCATGTTTGTTAATGAGATTGCAAAATTCTAGAAACCAGCTGGGCCGGGAATTGATCATACGTTCGTATATCTTTGAAAGATGGCACGTCAAAGATATAGGACGATAACTAGAAGTATTAGAGGCTTCTTTTCCCTTTTTGAGAATCGGTACTATTATTGCTTCACGCCAGACGTCTGGATAGATATTTTTAACCCAAAGATGGTTAATTAATTCCACTATTCTTTACTTGAAATGGTGGGGTAGATGTCGAACCATGGCTTCAGCGATATCGTCATGTCCGACAAAATTGTGTGTAGTACGACTGAGTGCAAATTCAAATTCGTTGATAGAGAAACTAGAATTGTAAAACTCAGTGTTATTCGAGTCAAAGGCCATTGCAACCTCCCCAGCCGCTTTTACGCGCAAAAAATGAAGCGAATAATTGTCCGAATTGCTAACAGCCTCAAACTGGTCTGCAAAAATCTCACAAATCTCATCTCTAGTAGTATGTATTTGGTCATTGACCTGGAGCATTGGAATATGGGAACTTTTTTTGTAGCCGTTCACATATCTGATTTTCTTCGCAAAGTGTAGTTTGGTCGGAGTCAGTACCGATTGAAGAAACAAAACCGCGCCAAGACTAAGGTTTAGACATAGGAATTGTGCGTCTGGCTTGCGCACGTGCTTTCTTGAAAGCGATTTGGTGTGAAAGTGTCGGATTTCTCCGGTAAACTTTTAGCAGGCGCTTATTTGCACGCATATCGGCAGCAACTTGAGCATTCCTCCAGGGAACTGACCTCTTCCTGGCTCGACTAGAAGATTTCGGTATAGAAACCGAAGTGGAAAACAGAATACAATCAGAGGGTCGTTGTAGTTCTACAAGTAAATCAGGTGACGGATCAGGTAGCTTTAGGTTGATCCTAAATGCATTCCAGTCCGGCAGATCAAACAACCATCTTCTTGTTGATGTTTGAGCATCAGAAACAGCATTAGAAAGAAACGACACAAGAATGGAAAAATGTTCACTGAAATGGGCATCGTCAACTACCTGCCGCTGAAAATGTGCAGCTTAAGTAGATGTAGAGAAAGATAAGTCGATTGCCGAACAACTTCTTGATCTCATGTTAATGTGCGTGGCTGAGCCAGTATTGAGAAGGGTGGCATCATTGTTGTCCATGAAGCTTTCGACAATTCAACCACGGGCATCTGTGCTTACAGAACTCCAGAGTAGACTGTGCGCATTAAAGTCACCGACAAGAATGAAAGGAGTCGGCGTGATAAATCCTCGAGGTGATTTAAGCTCCAGTTTCCATCCGGAAGGTAGACGTTGCAGATTGTAATTTTAAGGGGTGAAAGTACCTGGCATGCTACTGCCAGTAACCTTGTTCTGATAGTGCAATCCTTATAAGGGACAGAAGACTCAAGGACAATTGCAACTCCACCATTGGCACGACCAACAAGATCAACATCTTTGCGGAAGATGTTATATCCCCGCAAGTTAAATGAATCAAGAGGTTCTAAGTAACTCTCTTTGATGCAGACTACTCTGGGGTTATGTTCAGCCATTAAAAGTTTAAGGTCAGCTAGGTGATTGACGCTTCCATTACAGTTTCATTGAATCATGAATGGATGTGACATAAGAAATGAAGATTATGAACAAAAAAATAAAAATAAAATAATGACAGAAAAGGCTGACTTTAGAGAAAAACCAGAAACGTGTTACGTTTTTGGGTTCCTCGGTTTGCCCTTAGGCCACCCACGACTATCTTTGGGTTTACGAGCGTTTTTTACCGCCTCATTGTCAATCAACATAGCGCCTGACTCTAAGTCGGAGGGAGAAACATTTGTAGCCTGTCCTGACAGATCAGGAGCAGGAGATGGCATAACAATTATGTTGATAGGATATTTTGTTGGTTGGGATGTGCCTGACAGAACAGGCAATGGTACAGAAGGTTGTGACGGTTTTACGGATGCACATGTGGTTAAAGTTTCGGATGACAAGACTGCGCTCATAATGGCGCCAAGATTAATGGTAATAGCTTCAGTGATCATATTTTTTATTTCTGGGATAAGAATACCAGCGTTATCGTTCACAGTTGACGTAGGCGGTGTAGGCTTGTCTGCAGCACTTTTAGCGAAGCTCAGCGTCGGAACTTGAGAGTTCTGACGCATAAAAGGCCCGACCTCAGGATAACTGCAGTTATTTAAAGTTTGTAACTTTAGTGCGTAAAATATATGAAGTGCCATGAAAAGAAAAAAGAATTCTGTTGTCTAGCTACCGTTAAAGAAAATTAACTATTGATCATGACCGTGACATGTTTTTGTTAGTGAGAAAGAAAAATTAAAAAGCTTCAAGTCCTCCAGATATCTAAAAGAAAAAGAAATACAAACTACTCTGCCAGATTTAGGACGTCCGGAATAAAAGCCGGGCTGGCACCCATATCAAAAAAAATCCTAAATCTCTACTAGCCGATGCCGCACGGGATCAAGCTTCGCCCTGATTTGATTAAGTACCCTTTTTTTTGTTTTTCTCTAAATTTTTGTAATTATTTAATTTCCAAACGTTATGCTTATGATGCAGTAGTTCAAATTAGATTTTAGATTAATTAAGTTAGTTTTTTTTGTTTAATTTGTATTTGGCTCCCAATGCCCAGTTAAGAGTTTAAAAAAAATTTGTAAATAAAAATTGTTATTAGTAGAAAATAATTTTGTAATTTCGTCCACCCTAATTGTATAAACTTCTAAGATAAACCTACCCCGACTCCGACTTGAGAGCTAGTCAAGGCATTTAGTTTTGATTCTTCGTGATAAAAATCGTTACAAGTTTTATGTTTGAACTTGGAGCAGTTTCTCGACGGAGCGAGTTGACCTCTGCAATTCACACATTTAACAGGATCAGTGCATCTGTCTCCCTCATGTGGCGCTCTACCGCAAATGCAAATTTTTGTATCCTTACATGTTTTAGAGAAGTGCCCAAACTTTTGACAGTTAAAGCAACGCATTGGATTTGGAATGTATGGCCTAACGGGCAAACTGTACATTGCAACACGAATCTTTTCTGGCAAGTTGTGGATTGAAAAAGAAGCAACTATGGACCCACTTACCTTGCGGGTATTCCGCCTGACTTCAGAGATACTTTGTGAAATAAGTTCAGAGCATAGCTCATAGGTAGTGCAGTTAAATAAATTACACCCTTGACGGTATTTAGCGTTGTGTGAGACGTAACGTCTACAGGAATGTCACAAAAAACTGTTGCTTGTTTTGCCGACTTTGTCTCGACCAACAAGCCATCTTTAATTTTTATTTAACGGACTGGACTTCACCGACAATTCCATACAGCTGCTTGTTGATTAGAAAAGGGCTGACCTTGAAAAAATCAGTTCCGTCCTTTTTTTTTGATGACCAGAAACCGGGGTGTTTGACCCACCGTCAACTGCCTCATCATTTTCTGCTTTTAAGCAGGGTTAGAAGTAACGGAAGGGTTGCCCCCTCCGTCGAACACCCCGTCCGCCAACGCGGAGAGATAAAGAAACAAAGAAAGTATGAAAACCCACCTGAATATATAAAAATGTAGCCGAACTTACGAAGAAAACACGATATTAAGCTCATATCAGCCGAAATCCGAATGGAATCAGACGAAAATCGACCAAACTATCAACATAGATATAAAAAATAACACAAACGAACGAGAAAAAAACACAGTTCGAACACGAAATTTATTTGTTGACTAGGAAATATATACACTCAGAGCTCACGTAGAAAATGTCCGTTCACCTTGGTGTCTAGTACACGACTTTTGTGTATTATTATGCGTGGTTGCTAGTGTTACTACATGAATGTTAAGTTGGTTGCCTAACGCAAAAAAATATGCGCGCGAGATTTGAATGTGCGTAAAATAGATGTGATCGTCTGTTATTCCCCTACGTTGTGTTTGGTAGTAATACAATACGGATCTGAAATCGTCACAGATTGGAAAGTATAAGGTCACATTTGAAATAAAAGAGTGCATATCACAACAGATAGTTTTATTGTCAACATCACGCAAAGCATATTCTATATTGCAACAGTTTTTATTATGATTTCATGGCTCGAATGCAAAAGGTCGGGCTCAACAGTTAGACATCTGAGTCTCGCTCCCACAGCACATGACTACTGATTCAATGAAATATATGTTCGCAAGCTATTACCAAATACAACCGATATCACATTTATTCAACGAGTCACTGAATGATGCTATACACGGTAATTGTTAGCGTACGTATCCGTTCTCTGCCTTCTTGGGCTTGTGAAAATTGATACTACATGCCTAACACGACGATTAAATGCGTCAATGCTTGACAATGAGACATATTGCTGTAATATATGCAAATACAAGCGTTAAAATGCCAATAGCAGAGAAATATATTTCCTTGCGTATTTCACTAAAATGTTGTAGAACTCCATAAAATATGTTCAGATATTGATACAAATTCGTTTCAAATGAGACATATTGCTGTAATATACGCAAATACAAGCGTTAAAATGCCAATAGCAGAGAAATATATTTCCTTGCGTATTTCACTAAAATGTTGTAGACCTCCATAAAATATGTTCAGATATTGATACAAATTCGTTTCAAATGAGACATATTGCTGTAATATACGCAAGTACAAGCGTTAAAATGCCAATAGCAGAGAAATATACTGCCTTGCGTATTTCACTAAAATGTTGTGGACCTCCATAAAATATGTTCAGATATTGATACAAATTCGTTTCCAATGAGACATATTGCTGTAATATACGCAAATACAAGCGTTAAAACGCCAATAGAAGAGAAATATATTTCCTTGCGTATTTCACTAAAATGTTGTAGAACTCCATAAAATATGTTCAGATATTGATACAAATTCGTTTCAAATGAGACATATTGCTGTAATATACGCAAATACAAGCGTTAAAATGCCAATAGCAGAGAAATATATTTCCTTGCGTATTTCACTAAAATGTTGTAGACCTCCATAAAATATGTTCAGATATTGATACAAATTCGTTTCAAATGAGACATATTGCTGTAATATACGCAAATACAAGCGTTAAAATGCCAATAGCAGAGAAATATATTTCCTTGCGTATTTCACTAAAATGTTGTAGACCTTCATAAAATATGTTCAGATATTGATACAAATTCGTTTCAAATGAGACATATTGCTGTAATATACGCAAGTACAAGCGTTAAAATGCCAATAGCAGAGAAATATACTGCCTTGCGTATTTTACTAAAATGTTGTGGACCTCCATAAAATATGTTCAGATATTGTTACAAATTCGTTTCAAATGAGAAATATTGCTGTAATATACGCAAGTACAAGCGTTAAAATGCCAATAGCAGAGAAATATACTGCCTTGCGTATTTCACTAAAATGTTGTGGACCTCCATAAAATATGTTCAGACATTGATACAAATTCGTTTCCAATGAGACATATTGCTGTAATATACGCAAGTACAAGCGTTAAAATGCCAATAGCAGAGAAATATACTGCCTTGCGTATTTCACTAAATTGTTGTTGACCTCCATAAAATATGTTCAGATATTGATACAAATTCGTTTCAAATGAGACATATTGCTGTAATATACGCAAATACAAGCGTTAAAATATCCAATAGCAGAGAAATATATTTCCTTGCGTATTTCACTAAAATGTTGTAGAACTGCATTAAATATGTTCAGATATTGATACAAATTCGTTTCAAATGAGACATATTGCTGTAATATACGCAAATACAAGCGTTAAAATGCCAATAGCAGAGAAATATATTTCCTTGCGTATTTCACTAAAATGTTGTAGAACTCCATAAAATATGTTCAGATATTGATACAAATTCGTTTCTAATGAGACATATTGCTGCAATATACGCAAATACAAGCGTTAAAATGCCAATAGCAGAGAAATATATTTCCTTGCGTATTTCACTAAAATGTTGTAGAACTCATTAAAATATGTTCAGATATTGATAAAAATTTGTTTCAAATGAGACATATTGCTGTAATATACGCAAATACAAGCGTTAAAATGCCAATAGCAGAGAAATATATTTCCTTGCGTATTTCACTAAAATGTTGTAGACCTCCATAAAATATGTTCAGATTTTGATAGAAATTCGTTTCAAATGAGACATATTGCTGTAATATACGCAAGTACAAGCGTTAAAATGCCAATAGCAGAGTAATAAACTGCCTTGCGTATTTCACTAAAATGTTGTGGACCTCCATAAAATATGTTCAGATATTGATACAAATTCGTTTCCAATGAGACATATTGCTGTAATATACGCAAATACAAGCGTTAAAATGTCCAATAGCAGAGAAATATATTTCCTTGCGTATTTCACTAAAATGTTGTAGAACTACATTAAATATGTTCATATATTGATACAAATTCGTTTCAAATGAGACATATTGCTGTAATATACGCAAATACAAGCGTTAAAATGCCAATAACAGAGAAATATATTTCCTTGCGTATTTCACTAAAATGTTGTAGACCTCCATAAAAAATGTTCAGATATTGATACAAATTTGTTTCAAATGAGACATATTGCTGTAATATACGCAAGTACAAGCGTTAAAATGCCAATAGCAGAGTAATATACTGCCTTGCGTATTTCACTAAAATGTTGTGGACCTCCATAAAATATGTTCAGATATTGATACAAATTCGTTTCAAATGAGACATATTGCTGTAATAAACGCAAGTACACGCGTTAAAATGCCAATAGCAGAGAAATATACTGCCTTGCGTATTTCACTAAAATGTTGTGGACCTCCATAAAATATGTTCAGATATTGATACAAATTCGTTTCAAATGAGACATATTGCTGTAATATACGCAAGTACAAGCGTTAAAATGCCAATAGCAGAGAAATATACTGCCTTGCGTATTTCACTAAATTGTTGTTGACCTCCATAAAATATGTTCAGATATTGATACAAATTCGTTTCAAATGAGACATATTGCTGTAATATACGCAAGTACAAGCGTTAAAATGCCAATAGCAGAGAAATATACTGCATTGCGTATTTCACTAAAATGTTGTGGACCTCCATAAAATATTTTCATACATTGATACAAATTCGTTTCCAATGAGACATATTGCTGTAATATATGCAAATACAAGCGTTAAAAGTCAAATAGCAGAGAAATATATTTCCTTGCGTGTTTCACTAAAATGTTGTTGACCTCCATAAAATATGTTCAGATATTGATACAAATTCGTTTCGAATGAGACATATTGCTGTAATATACGCAAATACAAGCGTTAAAATGCAAATAGCAGAGAAATATATTTCCTTGCGTGTTTCACTAAAATGTTGTTGACCTCCATAAAATATGTTCAGATATTGATACAAATTCGTTTCGAATGAGACATATTGCTGTAATATACGCACAAACTAGCGTTCAAATGCCAATAGCAGAGAAATATACTGCCTTGCATATTTCACTAAAACGTTGTGGACCTCCATAAAATATGTTCAGATATTGATACAAATTCGTTTCAAATGAGACATATTGCTGTAATATACGCAAATACAAGCGTGAAAATGCCAATAGAAGAGAAATATATTTCCTTGCGTATTTCACTAAATTGTTGTGGACCTCCATAAAATATGTTCAGATATTCATACAAATTCGTTTCAAATGAGACAAATTGCTGTAATATACGCAAATACCAGCGTTAAATTGCCAATAGCAGAGAAATAAATTTCCTTGCGTATTTCACTAAATTGTTGTTGACCTCCATAAAATATGTTCAGATATTGATACAAATTCGTTTCAAATGAGACATATTGCTGTAATAAACGCAAGTACACGCGTTAAAATGCCAATAGCAGAGAAATATACTGCCTTGCGTATTTCACTAAAATGTTGTGGACCTCCATTAAATATGTTCAGAAATTGATACAAGTTCGTTTCAAATGAGACATATTGCTGTAATATACGCAAATACAAGCGTTAAAATGCCAATAGCAGAGAAATATATTTCCTTGCGTATTTCACTAAATTGTTGTAGACCTCCATAAAATATGTTCAGATATTGATACAAATTCGTTTCAAAAGAGACATATTGCTGTAATATACGCAAGTACAAGCGTTAAAATGCCAATAGCAGAGAAATATACTGCCTTGCTTATTTCACTAAAATGTTGTGGACCTCCATAAAATATGTTCAGATATTGATACAAATTCGTTTCAAATGAGAAATATTGCTGTTATATACGCAAGTACAAGCGTTAAAATGCCAATAGCAGAGAAATATATTTCCTTGCGTATTTCACTAAAATGTTTTGGACCTCCATTAAATATGTTCAGAAATTGATACAAATTCGTTTCAAATGAGACATATTGCTGTATTATACGCAAGTACACGCGTTAAAATGCCAATAGCAGAGAAATATACTGCCTTGCGTATTTCACTCAAATGTTGTAGACCTCCATAAAATATTTTCAGATATTGATACAAATTCGTTTCTAATGAGACATATTGCTGTAATATACGCACAAACTGGCGTTAAAATGCCAATAGCAAAGAAATATATTTCCTTGCGTTTTTCACTAAAATGTTGTAGGCCTCCATAAAATATGTTCAGATACTGATACAAATTCGTTTCAAATGAGACATATTGCTGTAATATACGCAAAAACTAGCGTTAAAATGCCAATAGCAGAGAAATATATTTGCTTGCGTATTTCACTAAAATGTTGTAGACCTCATAAAATATGTTCAGATATTCATACAAATTCGTTTCAAATGAGACAAATTGCTGTAATATTTGCAAATACAAGCGTAGAAATGCCAATAGCAGAGAAATAAATTTCCTTGCGTATTTCACTAAATTGTTGTTGACCTCCATAAAATATGTTCAGATATTTATATAAATTCGTTTCTAATGAGACATATTGCTGTAATATACGCAACAACTAGCGTTAAAATGCCAATAGCAGAGAAATATATTTCCTTGCGTATTTCACTAAAATGTTGTAGAACTCCTTAAAATATGTTCAGATATTGATACAAATTCGTTTCCAATGAGACATATTGCTGTAATATACGCAAATACAAGCGTTAAAATGCCAATAGAAGAGAAATATATTTCCTTGCGTATTTCACTAAAATGTTGTAGAACTCCATAAAATATGTTCAGATATTGATACAAATTCGTTTCAAATGAGACATATTGCTGTAATATACGCAAATACAAGCGTTAAAATGCCAATAGCAGAGAAATATATTTCCTTGCGTATTTCACTAAAATGTTGTAGACCTCCATAAAATATGTTCAGATATTGATACAAATTCGTTTCAAATGAGACATATTGCTGTAATATACGCAAGTACAAGCGTTAAAATGCCAATAGCAGAGAAATAAACTGCCTTGCGTATTTCACTAAAATGTTGTGGACCTCCATAAAATATGTTCAGATATTGATACAAATTCGTTTCCAATGAGACATATTGCTGTAATATACGCAAATACAAGCGTTAAAATGCCAATAGCAGATAAATATATTTCCTTGCGTATTTCACTAAAATGTTGTAGACCTCCATAAAATATGTTCAGATATTGATACAAATTCGTTTCAAATGAGACATATTGCTGTAATATACGCAAGTACAAGCGTTAAAATGCCAATAGCAGAGAAGTATACTGCCTTGCGTATTTCACTAAAATGTTGTGGACCTCCATAAAATATGTTCAGAAATTGATACTAATTCGTTTCTAATGAGACATATTGCTGTAATATACGCAACTACTAGCGTTAAAATGCCAATAGCAGAGAAATATATTTCCTTGCGTATTTCACTAAAATGTTGTAGAAATCCTTAAAATATGTTCAGATATTGATACAAATTCGTTTCAAATGAGACATATTGCTGTAATATACGCAAATACAAGCGTTAAAATGCCAATAGCAGAGAAATATATTTCCTTGCGTATTTCACTAAAATGTTGTAGACCTTCATAAAATATGTTCAGATATTGATACAAATTCGTTTCAAATGAGACATATTGCTGTAATATACGCAAGTACAAGCGTTAAAATGCCAATAGCAGAGAAAAATACTGCCTTGCGTATTTTACTAAAATGTTGTGGACCTCCATAAAATATGTTCAGATATTGTTACAAATTCGTTTCAAATGAGAAATATTGCTGTAATATACGCAAGTACAAGCGTTAAAATGCCAATAGCAGAGAAATATAATGCCTTGCGTATTTCACTAAAATGTTGTGGACCTCCATAAAATATGTTCAGACATTGATACAAATTCGTTTCCAATGAGACATATTGCTGTAATATACGCAAATACATGCGTTAAAATGCCAATAGCAGAGAAATATACTGCCTTGCGTATTTCACTAAAATGTTGTAGAACTCCATAAAATATGTTCAGATATTGATACAAATTCGTTTCTAATGAGACATATTGCTGCAATATACGCAAATACAAGCGTTAAAATGCCAATAGCAGAGAAATATATTTCCTTGCGTTTTTCACTAAAATGTTGTAGAACTCAATAAAATATGTTCAGATATTGATAAAAATTTGTTTCAAATGAGACATATTGCTGTATATACGCAAATACAAGCGTTAAAATGCCAATAACAGAGAAATATATTTCCTTGCGTATTTCACTAAAATGTTGTAGACCTCCATAAAAAATGTTAAGATATTGATACAAATTCGTTTCAAATGAGACATATTGCTGTAATAAACGCAAGAACACGCGTTAAAATGCCAATAGCAGAGAAATATACTGCCTTGCGTATTTCACTAAAATGTTGTGGACCTCCATAAAATATGTTCAGATATTGATACAAATTCGTTTCAAATGAGACATATTGCAGTAATATACGCAAGTACAAGCGTTAAAATGCCAATAGCAGAGAAATATACTGCCTTGCGTTTTTCACTAAAATGTTGTGGACCTACATAAAATATGTTCAGATATTGATACAAATTCGTTTCGAATGAGACATATTGCTGTAATATACGCACAAACTAGCGTTCAAATGCCAATAGCAGAGAAATATACTGCCTTGCATATTTCACTAAAACGTTGTGGACCTCCATAAAATATGTTCAGATATTGATACAAATTCGTTTCAAATGAGACATATTGCTGTAATATACGCAAATACAAGCGTTAAAATGCCAATAGAAGAGAAATATATTTCCTTGCGTATTTCACTAAATTGTTGTGGACCTCCATAAAATATGTTCAGATATTCATACAAATTCGTTTCAAATGAGACAAATTGCTGTAATATACGCAAATACCAGCGTTAAATTGCCAATAGCAGAGAAATAAATTTCCTTGCGTATTTCACTAAATTGTTGTTGACCTCCATAAAATATGTTCAGATATTGATTCAAATTCGTTTCAAATGAGACATATTGCTGTAATAAACGCAAGTACACGCGTTAAAATGCCAATAGCAGAGAAATATACTGCCTTGCGTATTTCACTAAAATGTTGTGGACCTCCATTAAATATGTTCAGAAATTGATACAAGTTCGTTTCAAATGAGACATATTGCTGTAATATACGCAAATACAAGCGTTAAAATGCCAATAGCAGAGAAATATATTTCCTTGCGTATTTCACTAAATTGTTGTAGACCTCCATAAAATATGTTCAGATATTGATACAAATTCGTTTCAAATGAGACATATTGCTGTAATATACGCAAGTACAAGCGTTAAAAGGCCAATAGCAGAGAAATATACTGCCTTGCTTATTTCACTAAAATGTTGTGGACCTACATAAAATATGTTCAGCTAATGATACAAATTCGTTTCAAATGAGAAATATTGCTGTTATATACGCAAGTACAAGCGTGAAAATGCCAATAGCAGAGAAATACACTGCCTTGCGTATTTCACTAAAATGTTTTGGACCTCCATTAAATATGTTCAGAAATTGATACAAATTCGTTTCAAATGAGACATATTGCTGTATTATACGCAAGTACACGCGTTAAAATGATAATAGCAGAGAAATATACTGCCTTGCGTATTTCACTCAAATGTTGTAGACCTCCATAAAATATTTTCAGATATTGATACAAATTCGTTTCTAATGAGACATATTGCTGTAATATACGCACAAACTGGCGTTAAAATGCCAATAGCAAAGAAATATATTTCCTTGCGTTTTTCACTAAAATGTTGTAGGCCTCCATAAAATATGTTCAGATACTGATACAAATTCGTTTCAAATGAGACATATTGCTGTAATATACGCAAAAACTAGCGTTAAAATGCCAATAGCAGAGAAATATATTTGCTGGCGTATTTCACTAAAATGTTGTAGACCTCATAAAATATGTTCAGATATTCATACAAATTCGTTTCAAATGAGACAAATTGCTGTAATATTTGCAAATACAATCGTAGAAATGCCAATAGCAGAGAAATAAATTTCCTTGCGTATTTCACTAAATTGTTGTTGACCTCCATAAAATATGTTCAGATATTTATATAAATTCGTTTCTAATGAGACATATTGCTGTAATATACGCAACAACTAGCGTTAAAATGCCAATAGCAGAGAAATATATTTCCTTGCGTATTTCACTAAAATGTTGTAGAACTCCTTAAAATATGTTCAGATATTGATACAAATTCGTTTCCAATGAGACATATTGCTGTAATATACGCAAATACAAGCGTTAAAATGCCAATAGAAGAGAAATATATTTCCTTGCGTATTTCACTAAAATGTTGTAGAACTCCATAAAATATGTTCAGATATTGATACAAATTCGTTTCAAATGAGACATATTGCTGTAATATACGCAAATACAAGCGTTAAAATGCCAATAGCAGAGAAATATATTTCCTTGCGTATTTCACTAAAATGTTGTAGACCTCCATAAAATATGTTCAGATATTGATACAAATTCGTTTCAAATGAGACATATTGCTGTAATATACGCAAGTACAAGCGTTAAAATGCCAATAGCAGAGAAGTATACTGCCTTGCGTATTTCACTAAAATGTTGTGGACCTTCATAAAATATGTTCAGAAATTGATACTAATTCGTTTCTAATGAGACATATTGCTGTAATATACGCAACTACTAGCGTTAAAATGCCAATAGCAGAGAAATATATTTCCTTGCGTATTTCACTAAAATGTTGTAGAACTCCTTAAAATATGTTCAGATATTGATACAAATTCGTTTCAAATGAGACATATTGCTGTAATATACGCAAATACAAGCGTTAAAATGCCAATAGCAGAGAAATATATTTCCTTGCGTATTTCACTAAAATGTTGTAGACCTTCATAAAATATGTTCAGATATTGATACAAATTCGTTTCAAATGAGACATATTGCTGTAATATACGCAAGTACAAGCGTTAAAATGCCAATAGCAGAGAAAACTACTGCCTTGCGTATTTTACTAAAATGTTGTGGACCTCCATAAAATATGTTCAGATATTGTTACAAATTCGTTTCAAATGAGAAATATTGCTGTAATATACGCAAGTACAAGCGTTAAAATGCCAATAGCAGAGAAATATAATGCCTTGCGTATTTCACTAAAATGTTGTGGACCTCCATAATATATGTTCAGACATTGATACAAATTCGTTTCCAATGAGACATATTGCTGTAATATACGCAAATACATTCGTTAAAATGCCAATAGCAGAGAAATATACTGCCTTGCGTATTTCACTAAAATGTTGTAGAACTCCATAAAATATGTTCAGATATTGATACAAATTCGTTTCTAATGAGACATATTGCTGCAATATACGCAAATACAAGCGTTAAAATGCCAATAGCAGAGAAATATATTTCCTTGCGTTTTTCACTAAAATGTTGTAGAACTCAATAAAATATGTTCAGATATTGATAAAAATTTGTTTCAAATGAGACATATTGCTGTAATATACGCAAATACAAGCGTTAAAATGCCAATAACAGAGAAATATATTTCCTTGCGTATTTCACTAAAATGTTGTAGACCTCCATAAAAAATGTTAAGATATTGATACAAATTCGTTTCAAATGAGACATATTGCTGTAATAAACGCAAGTACACGCGTTAAAATGCCAATAGCAGAGAAATATACTGCCTTGCGTATTTCACTAAAATGTTGTGGACCTCCATAAAATATGTTCAGATATTGATACAAATTCGTTTCAAATGAGACATATTGCAGTAATATACGCAAGTACAAGCGTTAAAATGCCAATAGCAGAGAAATATACTGCCTTGCGTTTTTCACTAAAATGTTGTGGACCTACATAAAATATGTTCAGATATTGATACAAATTCGTTTCGAATGAGACATATTGCTGTAATATACGCACAAACTAGCGTTCAAATGCCAATAGCAGAGAAATATACTGCCTTGCATATTTCACTAAAACGTTGTGGACCTCCATAAAATATGTTCAGATATTGATACAAATTCGTTTCAAATGAGACATATTGCTGTAATATACGCAAATACAAGCGTTAAAATGCCAATAGCAGAGAAATATATTTCCTTGCGTATTTCACTAAAATGTTGTAGACCTCCATAAAATATGTTCAGATATTCATACAAATTCGTTTCAAATGAGACAAATTGCTGTAATATACGCAAATACAAGCGTTAAATTGCCAATAGCAGAGAAATAAATTTCCTTGCGTATGTAATGAACCAGGGTTCACCTGAGCGAGAATGTAATTGGCTCGGGCTCTTATCTTTACAAAAACAATTGTTACGCGAAGGTTTAGCGAAGAGGCGCTCGAAAACCAATGGTCAGACGGGTGGCACTCGATTAGCAGTCAAGTTCAATTTTTGGTCTAACGTATAATTTTATTGTTGTTTAATAAAAGTAGTTTTTATTTGGTTGGTTAAAAGAGCCAGAAAGGTTTTGTGTAAAATTTTGTTAATTTAAATTCATTTCATATATTTTTTTTGGAAATTTAATAATTTAATTAAAATAAAACTCGCGGTGTGAAAAGCCCGTTCGCTCCAAGTGCTGTGTTTTTATTTTTGTGTGAAAGAAGGTAAGCAATTATACTTTTATTACCTTTTTGTATCATTTAAATTTTATTAATATAAATAATAGTTTTCTATCAATATAATTCGGTTCTATCTGTATTAGAATTATTGGTTATCCCACAAAGAACCCAACAACATCGGCATTTATTTATATTTTTTTTATCAAAAATAAGGAATCGGGAATAGTTTGGTAGCTACCTTTAAAACCGAACTCCGTTCTATTACATTGGTGGCAGCGAATTGGGATAAATATTAAAAATTATATTACTTTGTTGAACCAAATTATTTCATAGAAACTAAATACTTAATCTTTTCAAAATTAACTAAGCTAATTGTGTGTGATTGAAAAAAAAATATTTAGTTGAACGCATATTATTTTGAATTGAGTTGCTATGTGAGTAATATATTATCGTTATTTTTGTATAAGAGAACTGTGTGAACGACGAGATAATTTTGATGGTATCTAATATCCATAACACAAAAAGAATCATATTACATTTGCTGTTTAAGATCTTTATATCAAGAATTTAGTAAACATAAATATTCGTTAAATTTCATAACACTTTTATTTTCAAATTTAATTTAATTCATATCAAAAGTTATACTACTGTTTCATATAAAAACAAAAAAAAATGTCTTTACCAACATCGTCAGTCTCACAAGGGTCTGAAGGTCAAACATTAATACCATCTGTGAGAACTATCGGACAGACATTAGTAGGAATTCCACAATTTTCGGGACACCATAATGAAAATGTTAATGAATTCTTTTCAAAATTATGTCAACGTGCAACTATCGACGCTTGGACAGAACAACAGACTTTAGCTGTCGCTAGATATCATTTGACGGGAGATGCGTTTCTATTTTTGGAATCTGAACCAATTTTAAATAGTGATACAATTTCTTATTCAGAATTTAAAAAGATAGTTATAAAAAAATACTCAAAAAAAATTATACCAGGCCAAGGGATACTTATTTTATCGAAATGCATTCAGATTACAAAAGAAACAGTAGATCAATACGCCACTAGATTAAAAATAGCGGGAAAATATTTACTAATGGAAAATTTAAGTTTTGCTACTAATGATCAAGAAAAAATTTTAATAAAACAACGACACGATCGCGATTTAATACAACAATTTGAAAAGGGTGTGAATCCAGACATCGCTAAATTAATTATCTTGGATATCAGCAAAAATCCAAGATATACATTTGAAGAAGTTGTCGAATTGGCACAACACGCAGAAACTGCTAATAGCAGATTGTTAAGAGGAAATAATGCTTTTATGTTAGAAACACAAAATTATTCGTTACAAAATAAAAGTAGAGATTTAAATTGTTTTAAATGCGGAAATACGGGACATTTTGCGCGCGATTGTAGGGGGAAAAGTCGTATCAAATGTAACTTTTGTGGAAAAGAAAACCACGTGGAGAAAGATTGCTTTACAAAAAATAGGCGAGACCATTTTTATAATAGAAACCAGAGAGGGTATACTCCAAATGAGCAATATTATCCGCAAAGACGGCTGCAACAAAATTTGAATAGTAATTTAAACGAGCAACGTCCCTCGCTCGCTCCCCAGAACGAAGGACGTGCAAACCAACAGTAAAAAAATTGTCAACTGGCCATGTCAATGTAAACGGATATAATATTTCCGGTTCATGCGTGATTAAAATCCGAATTCAAGATCGAGATGTCACCTTTTTAGTGGACACTGGCGCGGCAGTTACAATTATTAAAGAAGGAGTAATTCGAAATAGGGGATATAAAATTTTTACATCATCAGACACTATCATAAGAGGTATCACGGGAAAAGAGTTAAACTGCATTGGATTTACTAACGTTCAATTCCAATTAAAGAATAGTCAACATTCATTTGATTGTATGGTATGTGATGATTCCTTACCAATTCAAACTGAAGGGTTGCTAGGTCGGGATGTTTTAAAAGCTCTGAATGCCGCTATAAACTTCGATGGATATGTCGTTCTAATGGGAGAAAAACTAAAAATGTG
>OX122903.1:6578334-6628860 GCA_944738965.1 Nebria brevicollis
ATATGTTCAGATATTGATACAAATTCGTTTCAAATGAGACATATTGCTGTAATATACGCAAATACAAGCGTTAAAATGCCAATAGCAGAGAAATATATTTCCTTGCGTATTTCACTAAAGTGTTGTAGACCTCCATAAAATATGTTCAGATATTGATACAAATTCGTTTTAAATGAGACATATTGCTGTAATATACGCAAGTACAAGCGTTAAAATGCCAATAGCAGAGAAATATACTGCCTTGCGTATTTCACTAACATGTTATGGACCTCCATAAAATATGTTCAGATATTGATACAAATTCGTTTCAAATGAGAAATATTGCTGTAATATACGCAAGTACTAGCGGTTAAATGCCAATAGCAGAGAAATATACTGCCTTGCGTATTTCACTAAAATGTTGTGGACCTCCATAAAATATGTTCAGATATTGATACAAATTCGTTTTTCATGAGACATATTGCTGTAATATACGCAAATACAACCGTTAAAATGCCAATAGCAGAGAAATATATTTCCATGCGTATTTCACTAAAATGTTGTAGAACTCCATAAAATATGTTCAGATATTGATACAAATTCGTTTCAAATGAGACATATTGCTGTAATATACGCAAGTACAAGCGTTAAAATGCCAATAGCAGAGAAATTATACTGCCTTGCGTATTTCCCTAAAATGTTGTGGGCCTCCATAAAATATGTTCAGATATTGATACAAATTCGTTTCAAATGAGAAATATTGCTGTAATATACGCAAGTACAAGCGTTAAAATGCCAATAGCAGAGAAATATACTGCCTTGCGTATTTCACTAAAATGTTGTGGACCTCCATTAAATATGTTCAGATATTGATACAAATTCGTTTCCAATGAGACATATTGCTGTAAAATACGCAAATACAAGCGTTAAAATGCCAATAGCAGAGAAATATATTTCCTTGCGTATTTCACTAAAATGTTGTAGAACTCCATAAAATATGTTCAGATATTGATACAAATTCGTTTCAAATGAGACATATTGCTTTAATATACGCAAGTACAAGCGTTAAAATGCCAATAGCAGAGAAATATATTGCCTTGCGTATTTCACTAAAATGTTGTGGACCTCCATAAAATATGTTCAGATATAGATACAAATTCGTTTCTACTGAGACATGTTGCTGTAATATACGCAAAAACAAGCGTTAACATGCCAATAGCAGAGAAATATATTTCCTTGCGTATTTCACTAAAATGTTGTAGACCTCCATAAAATATGTGCAGATATTGATACAAATTCGTTTCCAATGAGACATATTGCTGTAATATACGCAAGTACAAGCGTTAAAATGCCAATAGCAGTGAAATATACTGCCTTGCGTATTTCACTAAAACGTTGTGGACCTCCATAAAATATGTTCAGATATTGATACAAATTCGTTTCCAATGCGACATATTGCTGTAATATACGCAAGTACAAGCGTTAAAATGCCAATAGCAGAGAAATATACTGCCTTGCGTATTTCACTAAAATGTTGTGGACCTCCATAAAATATGTTCAGATATTGATACAAATTCGTTTCTAATGAGACATATTGCTGTAATATATGCAAGTATAAGCGTTAAAATGCCAATAGCAGAGAAATATACTGCCTTGCGTATTTCACTAAAATGTTGTGGGCCTCCATAAAATATGTGCAGATATTGATACAAATTCGTTTCCAATGAAACATATTGCTGTAATATACGCAAGTACAAGCGGTAAAATGCCAATAGCAGAGAAATATACTGCCTTGCGTATTTCACCAAAATGTTGTGGACCTCCATAAAATATGTTCAGATATTGATACAAATTCGTTTCTAATGAGACATATTGCTATAATATACGTAAATACAAGCGTTAAAATGCCAATAGCAGAGAAATATATTTCCTTACGTATTTCACTAAAATGTTGTAGAATTCCATAAAATATGTTCAGATTTTGATACAAATTTGTTTCAAATGAGACATATTGCTGTAATATATGCAAATACAAGCGTTAAAATGCCAATAACAGAGAAATATATTTCCTTGCGTATTTCACTAAAATGTTGTAGAACTCCATAAAATATGTTCAGATATTGATACAAATTCGTTTCAAATGAGACATATTGCTGTAATATACGCAAATACAAGCGTTATAATGCCAATAGCAGAGAAATATACTGCCTAGCGTATTTCACTAAAATGTTGTGGACCTCCATAAAATTTGTTCAGATGTTGATACAAATTCGTTTCTATTGAGACATATTGCTGTAATATACGCAAATACAAGCGTTAAAATGCCAATAGCAGAGAAATATATTTCCTTGCGTATTTCACTAAAATGTTGTAGAACTCCATAAAATATGTTCAGATATTGATACAAATTCGTTTCAAATGAGACATATTGCTGTAATATACGCAAGTACAAGCGTTAAAATGCCAATAGCAGAGAAATATACTGCCTTGCGTATTTCACTAAAATGCTGTGGACCTCCATAAAATATGTTCAGCTATTTATACAAATTCGTTTCCAATGAGACATATTGCTGTAATATACGCAAATACAAGCGTTAAAATGCCAATAGCAGAGAAATATACTGCCTTGCGTATTTCACTAAAATGTTGTGGACCTCCATAAAATATGTTCAGATATTGATACAAATTCGTTTCTAATGAGACATATTGCTGTAATATACGTAAATACAAGCGTTAAAATGCCAATAGCAGAGAAATATATTTCCTTGCGTATTTCACTAAAATGTTGTAGACCTCCATAAAATATGTTCAGATATTGATACAAATTCGTTTCAAATGAGACATATTGCTGTAATATACGCAAGTACAAGCGTTAAAATGGCAATAGCAGAGAAATATACTGCCTTGCGGATTTCACTAAAATGTTGTGGACCTCTATAAAATATGTTCAGATATTGATACAAATTCGTTTCAAATGATACATATTGCTGTAATATACGCAAGTACAAGCGTTAAAATGCTAATAGCAGAGAAATATACTGCCTTGCGTATTTCACTAAAATGTTGTAAACCTCCATAAAAAATGTTCAGATATTGATACAGATTCGTTTCAAATGAGACATATTGCTGTAATAAACGCAAGTACTCGCGTTAAAATGCCAATAGCAGAGAAATATACTGCCTTGCGTATTTCACTAAAATGTTGTGGACCTCCATAAAATATGTTCAGATATTGATACAAATTCGTTTCTAATGAGACATATTGCTGTAATATACGCAAATACAAGCGTTAAAATGCCAATAGCAGAGAAATATATTTCCTTGCGTATTTCACTAAAATGTTGTAGAATTCCATAAAATATGTTCAGATATTGATACTAATTCGTTTCAAATGAGACATATTGCTGTAATATACGCAAGTACAAGCGTTAAAATGCTAATAGCAGAGAAATATACTGCCATGCGTAATTCACTAAAATGTTGTGGACCTACATAAAATTTGTTCAGATATTGATACAAATTCGTTTCTAATGAGACATATTGCTGTAATATACGCAAATACAAGCGTTAAAATGCCAATAGCTGAGAAATATATTTCCTTGCGTATTTCACTAAAATGCTGTGGACCTCCATAAAATATGTTCAGATATTGATACAAATTCGTTTCCAATGAAACATATTGCTGTAATATACGCAAATACAAGCGTTAAAATGCCAATAGCAGAGAAATATACTGCCTTGCGTATTTCACTAAAATGTTGTGGACCTCCATAAAATATGTTCAGATATTGATACAAATTCGTTTCCAATGAGACATATTGCTGTTATATACGCAAATACAAGCGTTAAAATGCCAATAGCAGAGAAATATATTTCCTATCGTATTTCACTAAAATGTTGTAGAACTCCATAAAATATGTTCAGATATTGATACAAATTCGTTTCAAATGAGACATATTGCTGTAATATACGCAAGTACAAGCGTTAAAATGCCAATAGCAGAGAAATATACTGCCTTGCGTATTACACTAAAATGTTGTGGGCCTCCATAAAATATGTTCATATATTGATACAAATTCGTTTCAAATGAGAAATATTGCTGTAATATACGCAAGTACAAGCGTTAAAATGCCAATAGCAGAGAAATATACTGCCTTGCGTATTTCACTAAAATGTTGTGGACCTCCAGTAAATATGTTCAGATATTGATACAAATTCGTTTCCAATGAGACATATTGCTGTAAAATACGCAAATACAAGCGTTAAAATGCCAATAGCAGAGAAATATATTTCCTTGCGTATTTCACTAAAATGTTGTAGAACTCCATTAAATATGTTCAAATATTGATACAAATTCGTTTCAAATGCCAATAGCAGAGAAATATACTGCCTTGCGTATTTCACTAAAATGTTGTGGACCTCCATTAAATATGTTAAGATATTGATACAAATTCGTTTCCAATGAGACATATTGCTGTAAAATACGCAAATACAAGCGTTAAAATGCCAATAGCAGAGAAATATATTTCCTTGCGTATTTCACTAAAATGTTGTAGAACTCCATAAAATATGTTCAGATATTGATACAAATTCGTTTCAAATGAGACATATTGCTGTAATATACGCAAGTACAAGCGTTAAAATGCCAATAGCAGAGAAATATACTGCCTTGCGTATTTCACTAAAATGTTGTAGACCTCCATAAAATATGTTCAGATATTGATACAAATTCGTTTCTAATGAGACATGTTGCTGTAATATACGCAAATACAAACGTTAAAATGCCAATAGCAGAGAAATATATTTCCTTGCGTATTTCACTAAAATGTTGTAGACCTCCATAAAATATATTCAGATATTGATACAAATTCGTTTCAAATGAGACATATTGCTGTAATATATGCAAATACAAGCGTTAAAATGCCAATAGCAGAGAAATATACTGCCTTGCGTATTTCACTAAAATGTTGTGGACCTCCATAAAATTTGTTCAGATATTGATACAAATTCGTTTCTGATGAGACATATTGCTGTAATATACGCAAATACAAGCTTAAAAATGCCAATAGCTGCGAAATATATTTCCTTGCGTATTTCACTAAAATGCTGTGGGCCTCCATAAAATATGTTCAGATATTGATACAAATTCGTTTCAAATGAGACATATTGCTGTAATATAAGCAAGTACAAGCGTTAAAATGCCAATAGCAGAGAAATATACTGCCTTGCGTATTTCACTAAAATGTTGTGGACCTCCATAAAATATGTTCAGAAATTGATACAAATTCGTTTCAAATGAGACATATTGCTGTAATATACGCAAGTACAAGCGTTAAAATGCTAATAGCAGAGAAATATACTGCCTTGCGTATTTCACTAAAATGTTGTGGACCTCCATTAAATATGTTCAGATATTGATACAAATTCGTTTCTAATGAGACATATTGCTGTAATATACGTAAATACAAGCGTTAAAATGCCAATAGCAGAGAAATATATTTCCTTGCGTATTTCACTAAAATGTTGTAGACCTCCATAAAATATGTTCAGATATTGATACAAATTCGTTTCAAATGAGACATATTGCTGTAATATACGCAAATACTAGCGTATAAATGCCACTAGCAGAGAAATATAATTCCTTGCGTATTTCACTAAAATGTTGTAGAACTCCATAAAATATGTTCAGATAGTGATACAAATTCGTTTCAAATGAGACATATTGCTGTAATATACGCAAGTACAAGCGTTAAAATGCCAATAGCAGAGTAATATACTGTCTTGCGTATTTCACTACAACGTTGTGGACCTCCATAAAATATGTTCAGATATTGATACAAATTCGTTTCTAATGAGACATATTGCTGTAATATACGCAAATACAAGCGTTAAAATGCCAATAGCAGAGAAATATATTTCCTTGCGTATTTCACTAAAATGTTGTAAAACTCCATAAAATATGTTCAGATATTGATACAAACTCGTTTCAAATGAGACATATTGCTGTAATATACGCAAATACAAGCGTTAAAATGCTAATAGCAGAGAAATATACTGCCTTGCGTATTTCACTAAAATGTTGTGGACCTCCATAAAATATGTTCAGATATTGATACAAATTCGTTTCAAATGAGACATATTGCGGTAATATACGCAAGTACAAGCGATAAAATGCCAATAGTAGAGAAATATACTGCCTTGCGTATTTCAATAAAATGTTGTGGACCTCCATAAAAAATGTTCAGATATTGATACAGATTCGTTTCAAATGAGACATATTGCTGTAATAAACGCAAGTACTCGCGTTAAAATGCCAATAGCAGAGAAATATACTGCCTTGCGTATTTCACTAAAATGTTGTGGACCTCCATAAAATATGTTCAGATATTGATACAAATTCGTTTCTAATGAGACATATTGCTGTAATATACGCAAATACAAGCGTTAAAATGCCAATAGCAGAGAAATATATTTCCTTGCGTATTTCACTAAAATGTTGTAGACCTCCATAAAATATGTTCAGATATTGATACAAATTCGTTTCAAATGAGACATATTGCTGTAATATACGCAAATACTAGCGTAAAAATGCCACTAGCAGAGAAATATAATTCCTTGCGTATTTCACTAAAATGTTGTAGAACTCCATAAAATATGTTCAGATAGTGATACAAATTCGTTTCAAATGAGACATATTGCTGTAATATACGCAAGTACAAGCGTTAAAATGCCAATAGCAGAGAAATATACTGCCTTGCGTATTTCACTAAAATGTTGTGGACCTCCATAAAATATGTTCAGATATTGATAAAAATTCGTTTCTAATGAGACATATTGCTGTTATATACGCAAATACAAGCGTTAAAATGCCAATAGCTGAGAAATATATTTCCTTGCGTATTTCACTAAAATGTTGTGGACCTCGTTAAAATATGTTCAGATATTGATACAAATTCGTTTCCAATGAGACATATTGCTGTAATATACGCAAATACAAGCGTTAAAATGCCAATAGCAGAGAAATATACTGCCTTGCGTATTTCACTAAAATGTTGTGGACCTCCATAAAATATGTTCAGATATTGATACAAATTCGTTTTTCATGAGACATATTGCTGTAATATACGCAAATACAACCGTTAAAATGCCAATAGCAGAGAAATATATTTCCTTGCGTATTTCACTAAAATGTTGTAGAACTCCATAAAATATGTTCAGATATTGATACTAATTCGTTTCAAATGAGACATATTGCTGTAATATACGCAAGTACAAGCGTTAAAATGCTAATAGCAGAGAAATATACTGCCTTGCGTATTTCACTAAAATGTTGTGGACCTCCATTAAATATGTTCAGATATTGATACAAATTCGTTTCCAATGAGACATATTGCTGTAAAATACGCAAATACAAGCGTTAAAATGCCAATAGCAGAGAAATATATTTCCTTGCGTATTTCACTAAAATGTTGTAGAACTCCATAAAATATGTTCAGATATTGATACAAATTCGTTTCAAATGCCAATAGCAGAGAAATATACTGCCTTGCGTATTTCACTAAAATGTTGTGGACCTCCATTAAATATGTTCAGATATTGATACAAATTCGTTTCCAATGAGACATATTGCTGTAAAATACGCAAATACAAGCGTTAAAATGCCAATAGCAGAGAAATATATTTCCTTGCGTATTTCACTAAAATGTTGTAGAACTCCATAAAATATGTTCAGATATTGATACAAATTCGTTTCAAATGAGACATATTGCTGTAATATACGCAAGTACAAGCGTTAAAATGCCAATAGCAGAGAAATATACTGCCTTGCGTATTTCACTAAAATGTTGTGGGCCTCCATAAAATATGTTCAGATATTGATACAAATTCGTTTCAAATGAAAAATATTGCTGTAATATACGCAAGTACAAGCGTTAAAATGCCAATAGCAGAGAAATATACTGCCTTGCGTATTTCACTAAAATGTTGTGGACCTCCATAAAATTTGTTCAGATATTGATACAAATTCGTTTCTAATGAGACATATTGCTGTAATATACGAAAATACAAGCGTTAAAATGCCAATAGCAGAGAAATATACAGCCTTGCGTATTTCACTAAAATGTTGTGGGCCTCCTTAAAATATGTTCAGATATTGATACAAATTCGTTTCAAATGAGAAATATTGCTGTAATATACGCAAGTACAAGCGTTAAAATGCCAATAGCAGAGAAATATACTGCCTTGCGTATTTCACTAATATGTTGTGGACTTCCATTAAATATGTTCAGATATTGATACAAATTCGTTTCCAATGAGACATATTGCTGTAAAATACGCAAATACAAGCGTTAAAATGCCAATAGCAGAGAAATATATTTCCTTGCGTATTTCACTAAATTGCTGTAGAACTCCATAAAATATGTTCAGATATTGATACAAATTCGTTTCAAATGAGACATATTGCTGTAATATGGGCAAGTACAAGCGTTAAAATGCCAATAGCAGAGAAATATACTGCCTTGCGTATTTCACTAAAATGTTGTGGGCCTCCATAAAATATGTTCAGATATTGATACAAATTCGTTTCAAATGCCAATAGCAGAGAAATATACTGCCTTGCGTATTTCACTAAAATGTTGTGGACCTCCATTAAATATGTTCAGATATTGATACAAATTCGTTTCCAATGAGACATATTGCTGTAAAATACGCAAATACAAGCGTTAAAATGCCAATAGCAGAGAAATATATTTCCTTGCGTATTTCACTAAAATGTTGTAGAAGTCCATAAAATATGTTCAGATATTGATACAAATTCGTTTCAAATGAGAAATGTTGCTGTAATATACGCAAGTACAAGCGTTTAAATGCCAATAGCAGAGTAATATACTGCCTTGCGTATTTCACTAAAATGTTGTGGACCTCCATAAAATATGTTCAGATATTGATACAAATTCGTTTCTATTGAGAAATATTGCTGTAATATACGCAAGTACAAGCGTTAAAATGCCAATAGCAGAGTAATATATTTCCTTGCGTATTTGACTAAAATGTGGTAGACCTCCATAAAATATGTTCAGATATTGATACAAACTTGTTTCAAATGAGACATATTGCTGTAATATACGCAAGTACAAGCGTTAAATGCCAAAAGCAGAGAAATAAAATATATTTCCTTGCGTATTTCACTAAAATGTTGTTGACCTCCATAAAATATGTTTAGATATTGATACAAATTCGTTTCAAATGAGACATATTGCAGTAATATATGCAAATACAAACGTTAAAATGCCAATAGCAGAGAAATATATTTCCTTGCGTATTTCACTAAAATGTTGTAGAACTCCATAAAATATGTTCAGATATTGATACAAATTCGTTTCAAATGAGACATATTGCTGTAATATACGCAAATACAAGCGTTAAAATGCCAATAGCAGAGAAAAATACTGCCTTGCGTATTTCACTAAAATGTTGTGAACCTCCATAAAATTTGTTCAAATATTGATACAAATTCGTTTCTAATGAGACATATTGCTGTAATATACGCAAATACAAGCGTTTAAATGCCAATAGCTGCGAAATATATTTCCTTGCGTATTTCACTAAAATGCTGTGGGCCTCCATAAAATATGTTCAGATATTGATACAAATTCGTTTCAAATGAGACATATTGCTGTAATATAAGCAAGTACAAGCGTTAAAATGCCAATAGCAGAGAAATATACTGCCTTGCGTATTTCACTAAAATGTTGTGGACCTCCATAAAATATGTTCAGATATTGATACAAAGTCGTTTCCAATGAGACATATTGCTGTAATATACGCAAATACAAGCGTTAAAATGCCAATAGCAGAGAAATATATTTCCTTGCGTATTTCACTAAAATGTTGTAGAACTCCATAAAATATGTTCAGATATTGATACAAATTCGTTTCAAATGAGACATATTGCTGTAATATACGCAAGTACAAGCGTTAAAATGCCAATAGCAGAGAAAAATACTGCCTTGCGTATTTCACTAAAATGTTGTGGGCCTCCATAAAATATGTTCAGATATTGATACAAATTCGTTTCAAATGAGAAATATTGCTGTAATATACGCAAGTACAAGCGTTAAAATGCCAATAGCAGAGAAATATATTTCCTTGCGTATTTCACTAAAATGTTGTAGAACTCCATAAAATATGTTCAGATATTGATACAAATTCGTTTCAAATGAGACATATTGCTGTAATATACGCAAGTACAAGCGTTAAAATGCCAATAGCAGAGAAATATACTGCCTTGCGTATTACACTAAAATGTTGTGGGCCTCCATAAAATATGTTCAGATATTGATACAAATTCGTTTCAAATGAGAAATATTGCTGTAATATACGCAAGTACAAGCGTTAAAATGCCAATAGCAGAGAAATATACTGCCTTGCGTATTTCACTAAAATGTTGTGGACCTCCATTAAATATGTTCAGATATTGATACAAATTCGTTTCCAATTAAACATATTGCTGTAAAATACGCAAATACAAGCGTTAAAATGCCAATAGCAGAGTAATATATTTCCTTGCGTATTTCACTAAAATGTTGTAGAACTCCATAAAATATGTTCAGAAATTGATACAAATTCGTTTCAAATGCCAATAGCAGAGAAATATACTGCCTTGCGTATTTCACTAAAATGTTGTGGACCTCCATTAAATATGTTCAGATATTGATACAAATTCGTTTCCAATGAGACATATTGCTGTAAAATACGCAAGTACAAGCGTTAAAATGCTAATAGCAGAGAAATATACTGCCTTGCCTATTTCACTAAAATGTTGTGGACCTCCATAAAATTGTTCAGATATTGATACAAATTCGTTTCTAATGAGACATATTGCTGTAATATACGCAAATACAAGCGTTAAAATGCCAATAGCAGAGTTATATATTTCCTTGCGTATTTCACTAAAATGTTGTAGAACTCCATAAAATATGTTCAGATATTGATACAAATTCGTTTCAAATGAGACATATTGCTGTAATATACGCAAATCCAAGCGTTAAAATGCCAATAGCAGAGAAATATACTGCCTTGCGTATTTCACTAAAATGTTGTGGACCTCCATAAAATTGTTCAGATATTGATACAAATTCGTTTCTAATGAGACATATTGCTGTAATATACGCAAATACAAGCGTTAAAATGCCAATAGCTGCGAAATATATTTCCTTGCTTATTTCACTAAAATGCTGTAGACCTCCATAAAATATGTTCAGATATTGATACAAATTCGTTTCAAATGAGACATATTGCTGTAATATACGCAAGTACAAGCGTTAAAATGCCAATAGCAGAGAAATATACTGCCTTGCGTATTTCACTAAAATGTTGTGGACCTCCATAAAATATGTTCAGATATTGATACAAATTCGTTTCAAATGAGACCTATTGCTGTAATATACGCAAGTACAAGCGTTAAAATGCTAATGGCAGAGAAATATACTGCCTTGCGTATTTCACTAAAATGTTGTGGACCTCCATAAAATTGTTCAGATATTGATACAAATTCGTTTCTAATGAGACATATTGCTGTAATATACGCAAATACAAGCGTTAAAATGCCAATAGCTGCGAAATATATTTCCTTGCTTATTTCACTAAAATGCTGTGGACCTCCATAAAATATGTTCAGATATTGATACAAATTCGTTTCAAATGAGACATATTGCTGTAATATACGCAAGTACAAGCGTTAAAATGCCAATAGCAGAGAAATATACTGCCTTGCGTATTTCACTAAAATGCTATGGACCTCCATAAAATATGTTCAGATATTGATACAAATTCGTTTCAAATGAGACATATTGCTGTAATATACGCAAGTACAAGCGTTAAAATGCCAATAGCAGAGAAATATATTGCCTTGCGTATTTCACTAAAATGTTGTGGGCCTCCATAAAATATGTTCAGATATTGATACAAATTCGTTTCAAATGAGAAATATTGCTGTAATATACCCAAGTATAACCGTTAAAATTCCAATAGCAGAGGAATATACTGCATTGCGTATTTCACTAAAATGTTGTGGACCTCCATAAAATATGTTCAGATATTGATACAAATTCGTTTCCAATGAGACATATTGCTGTAATATACGCAAATACAAGCGTTAAATTGCCAATAGCAGAGAAATATATTTCCTTGCGTATTTCTCTAAAATGTTGTAGAACTCCATAAAATATGGTCAGATATTGATACAAATTCGTTTCAAATGAGACATATTGCTGTAATATAAGCAAGTACAAGCGTTAAAATGCCAATAGCAGAGAAATATACTGCCTTGCGTATTTCACTAAAATGTTCTGGACCTCCATAAAATATGTTCAGATATTGATACAAATTCGTTTCAAATGAGACATATTGCTGTAACATACGCAAATACAAGCGTTAAAATGCCAATAGCAGAGAAATATATTTCCTTGCGTATTTCTCTAAAATGTTGTAGAACTCCATAAAATATGGTCAGATATTGATACAAATTCGTTTCAAATGAGACATATTGCTGTAATATATGCAAGTATAAGCGTTAAAATGCTAATAGCAGAGAAATATACTGCCTTGCTTATTTCACTAAAATGTTGTGGGCCTCCATAAAATATGTTCAGATATTGATACAAATTCGTTTCAAATGAGAAATATTGCTGTAATATACGCAAGTACAAGCGTTAAAATGCCAATAGCAGAGAAATATACTGCCTTGCGTATTTCACTAAAATGTTGTGGACCTCCATAAAATATGTTCAGATATTGATACAAATTCGTTTCCAATGAGACATATTGCTGTAATATACGCAAATACAAGCGTTAAAATGCCAATAGCAGAGAAATATATTTCCTTGCGTATTTCCCTAAAATGTTGTAGAACTCCATAAAATATGTTCAGATATTGATACAAATTCGATTCAAATGAGACATATTGCTGTAATATACGCAAATACAAGCGTGAAAATGCCAATAGCAGAGAAATATATTTCCTTGCGTATTTCATTAAAATGTTGTAGAACTCCATAAAATATGTTCAGATATTGATACAAATTCGATTCAAATGAGACATATTGCTGTAATATACGCAAATACAAGCGTTAAAATGCCAAAAGCAGAGAAATATATTTCCCTGCGTATTTCACTAAAATGTTGTAGACCTCCATAAAATATGTTCAGATATTTATACAAATTCGTTTCAAATGAGACATATTGCTTTTATATACGCAAGTACAAGCGTTAAAATGCCAATAGCAGAGAAATATACTGCCTTGCGTATTTCACTAAAATGTTGTGGACCTCCATAAAATTTGTTCAGATATTGATACAAATTCGTTTCTATTGAGACATATTGCTGTAATATACGCAAATACAAGCGTTAAAATGCCAATAGCAGAGAAATATATTTCCTTGCGTATTTCACTAAAATGTTGTGGACCTCCATAAAATATGTTCAGATATTGATGCAAATACGTTTCCAATGAGACATATTGCTGTAATATACGCAAATACAAGCGTAAAATGCCAATAGCAGAGAAATATACTGCCTTGCGTATTTCACTAAAATGTTGTGGTTCTCCATAAAATATGTTCAGATATTGATACAAATTCGTTTCTAATGAGACATATTGCTGTAATATACGCAAGTACAAGCGTTAAAATGCCAATAGCAGAGAAATATACTGCCTTGCGTATTTCACTAAAATGTTGTGGGCCTCCATAAAATATGTTCAGATATTGATACAAATTCGTTTCAAATGAGAAATATTGCTGTAATATACGCAAGTACAAGCGTTAAAATGCCAATAGCAGAGAAATATATTTTCTTGCGTATTTCACTAAAATGTTGTGGACCTCCATAAAATATGTTCAGATATTAATACAAATTCGTTTCTTATGAGACATATTGCTGTAATAAACGTAAATACAAGCGTTAAAATGCCAATAGCAGAGAAATATATTTCCTTGCGTATTTCACTAAAATGTTGTAGAACTCCATAAAATATGTTCAGATATTGATACAAATTCGTTTCAAATGAGACATATTGCTGTAATATACGGAAGTACAAGCGTTAAAATGCCAATAGCAGAGAAATATACTGCCTTGCGTATTTCACTAAAATGTTGTGGGCCTCCATAAAATATGTTCAGATATTGATACAAATTCGTTTCAAATGAGAAATATTGCTGTAATATACTCAAGTACAAGCGTTTAAATGCCAATAGCAGAGAAATATATTTCCTTGCGTAATTCACTAATATGTTGTGGACCTCCATAAAATATGTTCGTATATTGATACAAATTCGTTTCAAATGAGACATATTGCTGTAATATACGCAAGTACAAGCGTTAAAATGCCAATAGCAGAGAAATATACTGCCTTGCGTATTTCACTAAAATGTTGTGGACCTCCATAAAATATTTTCAGATATTGATACAAATTCGTTTCAAATAAGAAATATTGCTGTAATATACGCAAATACAAGCGTTAAAATGCCAATAGCAGAGAAATAAACTGCCTGACGTATTTCAATAAAATGTTGTGGACCTCCATAAAATATGTTCAGATATTGATACAGATTCGTTTCAAATGAGAAATATTGCTGTAATATACGCAAATACTAGCGTTTAAATGCCAATAGCAGAGAAATATATTTCCATGCGTATTTCACTAAAATGTTGTAGACCTCCATAAAATATGTTCAGATATAGATACAAATTCGTTTCAAATGAGACATATTGCTGTAATATACGCAAGTACAAGCGTTAAAATGCCAATAGCAGAGAAATATACTGCCTTGCGTATTTCACTAAAATGTTGTGGACCTCCATAAAATATGTTCAGATATTGATACAAATTCGTTTCCAATGAGACATATTGCTGTAATATACGCAAGTACAAGCGTTAAAATGCTAATAGCAGAGAAATATACTGCCTTGCGTATTTCACTAAAATGTTGTGGACCTCCATAAAATATGTTCAGATATTGATACAAATTCGTTTCAAATGAGAAATATTGCTGTAATATACGCAAGTACAAGCGTTAAAATGCCAATAGCAGAGAAATATATTTCCTTGCGTATTTCACTAAAATGTTGTAGAACTCCATAAAATATGTTCAGATATTGATACAAATTCGTTTCAAATGAGACATATTGCTGTAATATACGGAAGTACAAGCGTTAAAATGCCAATAGCGGAGAAATATACTGCCTTGCGTATTTTACTAAAATGTTGTGGGCCTCCATAAAATATGTTCAGATATTGATACAAATTCGTTTCAAATGAGAAATATTGCTGTAATATACGCAAGTACAAGCGTTTAAATGCCAATAGCAGAGAAATATATTTCCTTGCGTAATTCACTAATAGCCCCCTGCGGGTGGGGGTTAGAATTCACCCGCAGCACCTCTGCTGGTCGTAAGAGGCGACCAATGGGCGAGGAAGGTACCTCGTAAAAAACACACAGTTCAACCTGTATATATACCGGAAGATTAGTGGGCCAATCTTCTGCGGACTTCTCTTTCTTATTCATTTGCTCACCCGCGTGTTTGCCGTGCGTGGAGACCCGTCAGGAAGGAGAAGATGATCCTGGTGGTTGAGCTGACGCAACACACCACTTTGGCTTCGGATTCTTTCGAAACGGGCGGTCAGATACTAACCCTATCTGATCAACCGGCTTGCCGTTACGTTCTGTGTACCGGTAAGGTGAGTCCCACGACCCTGGAGGTAAGTCTTCGGACGTTGGAGAGAGTGGCTCGCAGCGTTCTGAAGCTTATTGCCAGGTGAGGGGGACTATATCTCCTGGTTAGCCCTGGCGATCACACCAGTTTGTGGTGTGACGTCCCAAATTGTGGCTCCGTGGTGGGTGGGGAGACCAGGAGATGAAACGTTCTATTTGCTTATGGCAAACAAAATAAAAACCCCGGGGGCCCCTCCCCCAAAAAGATCTCGTCCGTTATCGGACGAGGGAGAAAGTTTTCTGAAGGGCGAAAATAAATTTTCGCCCAAATTTCTTATTGTCAAAAGGACTGAAGAAGGAAAATCTATTTCTGAAGTCTCTTGTTTTGGCTTAGCCAGGTCCCTGAACGAGTTGGCTGGTGGAGAACCAAAATCCACCAAACGGCTTCGCGATGGTACCCTCCTAGTTGAAACGGCAAATTCAACTCAAACGAAGGCATTATTAAAATCGACCGTTTTATTTGGCATGCCAATTGTAGTGACAGCGCACAAATCCCTCAACACGTGTCAGGGCGTAATATCGTGTTACGACCTGTTATATGTTGAGATGGATGAGTGTACGCGAGAGTTATCGAGTCAAGGTGTAGTTACTTGTCGACGACTTACTACCAAGAAAAACGGTGAGGTAAAGAATACCACATCCGTAGTTTTGACTTTCGCGCTGGATAAGCTTCCAGAAAGGATTAAAGTTGGGTTCCACAGTTGTTCGGTGAGACCGTACTTTCCTCGGCCAATGCGTTGTTTCAAATGCCAAAAGTTCGGGCACACTGCATCCCGTTGTGACGCACAGGCTGTGTGTCCACGGTGCAGTGAGCTAGAGCATTTGGGCGAGGAGTGCAAAGGTCCGGCCCGTTGCGTTAATTGTTCTGGCAATCATCCTTCTTTCTTTTCCGATTGTCCACGCAATCAGGAGGAGAGAAAGATTATTGAAATCAAAATTATAGACAAACTTTCATATTTCGATGCCAAGAAGAAATTCAAAACGCAAGCCAGTCCTGTGTTTAACCGTTCTTTCGCAACCATTGCTGCAACACCAGTCATAAAAAAATCTATTGCCGTTCAGACCGATAGCCTTCCTTCAACTATTATTTCCACAACTGTTCCAACTTTGCCTTCTGTTGTTAAAATTACCAGTCCTAAATCTAGTGTTACTCAAAATTTAAAATCAATCTCGAATCCATCAACAAAAATTATAAGTCAATCTAAGACGAAAGTTAGCAACAAACCGAAGATCAAAATTACACATTTAAAGGCAAGTCCTTCCACTTCGCCGAAAATTATTTCCAAAAAACAAACGATGGAGGTTCGAGAAACATCGAATGTTTCAAGTTCCGCCATCATCAAAATTCCGAAAAAGAAGGGATCTCATTCTTCGAGATCTTCTTCTCCAATGGAAGTAACAACTATAAAACTTTCTAGGTCAGAGCGAGAAATATCTTCCATATCTCAATAATGCCTCCCATACTACAATGGAATTGTAATGGTTTCTACAGCCATTTTGAGGAATTTAAAGCTCTCATTGCCGAGCAGACTCCCTCTTGCATATGCTTACAAGAAACACATTTTCAAGACACCAGAGCTGCTTCATTACGAGGCTTCTCATTATTTCGTACTGATGTGCCTACTGATGGCCAAGCTCGTGGTGGAGTAGCGATTCTGATTCGCGAAAATGTGTATTGTGAGGAGATTGCTTTGAATTCTGAATTACAAGCTGTAGCTGTCCGTGTTGCTATTCCTTTTCTGGTCACTTTATGTTCTATCTATCTTCCTCCAAACGACAATGTCGATATGCGTGATATCGTTGAATTGATTGATCAATTGCCTGCTCCATTCATTCTTATGGGCGATTTCAACGCTCATAATCCTGAATGGGGATCAGGTACGATTAATCAACGCGGTAGACGCTTGGAACACCTATTCACTGCAAGTACACATGTCATCTTAAATGATGGTAGTATGACACATTTTTCTGCCGCGTGGAGATCTTTCACTGCGATTGATCTAACGATCTGTTCTGCAGCAATAGCTCCATTGTTTGAGTGGCATGTGCACTCAGACTTGCATCAAAGTGACCACTTTCCGATCATTCTGAAAGTTCTGCGGAGCTCAGATTCTGATGCTCGTTGTCCGAAATGGGCTTTAAAGCGAGCAGATTGGAATCTGTTCTCGGAGTTGGCCGTATTTGGTGAAAATGATTTCGTTGACGTGGACGACCATGTTCGGTATTTCACGGATGCAATCAAGTCTGCTGCACAAGAGAGTATTCCTCTAACACCTATTCATTCAAATAGAATACCCGTTCCCTGGTGGAACGATGAGTGCAAGATTGCTATCCGAGAAAAACGACGTATTTTTCGCCATTTCAGGCGATTTCCAACCACCGAGAATATGATCCATTACTTCCAAGCCAAGGCAAAAGCTAGAAGAATTGTTCGGAAGAGTAAGAAAGCGTCATGGCAGAAATACATTTCTTCCATTACAACCTCCACTCCAGTTTCAAAGGTATGGGAGAGGGTCAGAAAAATATCTGGCCGCTCAAAATCTAGCACTGTTTCTGGCCTAAAAATCAATGGCAATGTCATTACCTGTCGGTCTGATGTTGCTAATATTATAGCATCCACTTTCGCGGATACTTCAAGTTCCAATCACTATCCAGCTGAGTTCCTCGCTCGAAAATCAATCTTGGAACTTCAATGTCTCAATTTTGTTTCGCCGGACGATGAAATCTACAATCTTTCTTTCAGCGTGGATGAACTTGAAAGTGCGATTTCAGATTCTCACGACAGCGCTCCTGGACCTGATTCTATTCACTACCAGATGCTTCGCCATTTGAATCCTGCTGGAAAAACATTTCTTTTACAAATGTATAATCGCATTTGGTTTTCCGGTATCTGCCCAACACCATGGCGTGATGCGATCATTGTACCAATCCCAAAGCCTGGAAAAGACAAAACACTGCCATCTAGCTATCGCCCAGTCTCGCTTACTAGTTGTGTCTGCAAGCTCTTGGAACGCATGATCAACAGGCGTCTTGTTTGGTTCCTGGAATCAAACAACCTGTTGGATAACATCCAGTGCGGCTTCCGCCGTTTCCGTTCCACTGCAGACCACCTGATAAGACTTGAATCAACCATCCGGGATGCTTTTCTCAACAAGCAACATATGGTAGCTGTGTTTTTTGATATTGCTCGGGCCTATGATACCACTTGGCGTTTTGGTATTATGCGCACTTTACACTCCTGGGGCTTGAGAGGTAATCTTCCCATATTTCTAGAAAGCTTTCTTTCCTTAAGGAAGTTTCAAGTTCGTGTGGGAAATGACCTCTCCAACATTTTTACTCAAGAAAACGGAGTACCGCAAGGGTCTATTCTGAGTGTCACGTTGTTTGCCGTGGCCATCAACGGTGTTGCACAATGTATTCGTTCACCTGTGCTGGGATCCCTGTACGTGGACGACTTGGCGATTTTCTGCAGTTCTCGCAATATGGCTTCCATAGAGCGTCAGCTGCAGTTAACAATCAATCGTCTTCATACTTGGGCTACTGAGCACGGTTTCGTATTTTCTGCGGCCAAGACAGAGTGCATTCACTTTTGTCAACGCCGTCACCTTCACTTAGATCCTGTTCTTTCTCTCAACGGTACTGATCTTCCATTTGTGGAAACTGTCCGTTTTCTTGGTCTTCTATTTGACAAGAAGCTTAACTGGCGTGCCCATCTTGTGGCTTTGAAGGCAAAATGTCGGCTTTCTTTAAATCTATTGCGAGTTCTTTCTTCCAAATCGTGGGGTGCCGATAGAATTTCTATGCTGCGCCTGTATCGGGCTTTGATACGCTCCAAGCTGGACTATGGCTGTATCGCTTACGCGTCTGCCAGGCCATCCGTTATCAAAACCATTGATACGATACACCATACTGGTATTCGTCTAGCTACTGGTGCTTTTCGTACCAGCCCAATACCAAGTGTATTGTGCGAAGCTGGCGAGCCTTCTCTGTATGATCGTCGCAGGCTTATGACCATGAACTACACGGCAGCCATGAAGTCGAAACCATATCACCTGGTTTTTGACACTGTCTTTGGTCAACAGTTTGCGGAGATTTATGACAGAAGGGCTCGTTCGGTGGGTTCCTTTACTATCAGATCTCGCAATACTTTTGGAGAAGTTAATTTTGAACTTCCTTCAACCTCAGACACTTCTTTCAGCCCCTTTCCTCCTTGGACATTCTCCCGTCCGAATACCAACTATGCGCTTTCAAAGCTAGATCGATCCGCTACTCCACCAATTCTGTTCCAACGTGAGTTTGCTCGAATCATTGCCAACTATCGGCAATGGATTCGCATTTACACCGACGGTTCGAAGAACGACGACAGGGTTGCATGTGCTTATATATCGGCAAGAGGTGCTTGTGAGTTTCGACTTCACAAACTCTCGTCCGTATACACGGCAGAGCTGTATGCACTCTACCAAGCACTTCTCTATATTTGCTCACTCGCACGTAATTCTTTTGTTATTGTGTCAGACTCAATGAGCGCTTTGAAAGCGATTGATTCATTGTACCCTAAACATGCTCTCTTGCAGCAGATACAAGCAACCTTGATGACACTATCGTCAAAAGGGTCTATCGTGCGCTTTATTTGGGTACCGAGTCATGTTGGTATTCGCGGGAATGAAGCAGCTGATGCAGCAGCTAAGCGAGCTTTGTCCAAGGCCACCATTGATTGTGATCGGGTGCTTGCTGATGACCTCAAAGGTTATTTTAAGCATCTGATCATGAATCAGTGGCAGGAACGGTGGAGTCATATAGTTTCCAACAAGCTTAAAAATGTTAAGCACAACGTAAGGCCATGGGATTCTTCCCATAGGGCATCCCGAAAGGAGGAGGTCGCTGTGGCGAGACTCCGAATAGGGCACACCTGGTGGACGCATGGTCATCTTCTGCGCCGTGAGGAGGCTCCGATGTGCGAAACGTGTGACACTGCTTTGACAGTGGCGCACGTTTTGTTGGAGTGCTCCCAGTTTACCGAGCAGCGAAACAGGGCGGGTCTGTCACTTGACCTGTCGGTGGCCCTTGGTGACCATTCGACACTCATTGACAGAGTCGTGCTGTTCCTCAGGAATACAGGTCTATTTGCCTTTATTTAAAAGTGCTAGTTTTGTCATTAATTTTATTTATACACGTATTTTTTTTTTATATTTAATAATATTTTACAATAACTTTAATTTTTACAATTTTAAGCATGTACATTTTATTCATTTTTATAAACTTTTTTAAATCCTCTTAATTAATATTTTACATTTTATAGATTTTAAGCTTACAATATTATTTTTACATATATTTTAAAATGTTAGTTTATTTCATTATTTAGTTTATGGCGTGAATAGCCCAAGAGGCTGATACGCCTTTAAATTTTAATCCTACCTACCTACCTATTTCACTAATATGTTGTGGACCTCCATAAAATATGTTCGTATATTGATACAAATTCGTTTCAAATGAGACATATTGCTGTAATATACGCAAGTACAAGCGTTTAAATGCCAAAAGCAGAGAAATATACTGCCTTGCGTATTTCACTAAAATGTTGTGGACCTCCATAAAATATGTTCAGATATTGATACAAATTCGTTTCAAATAAGAAATATTGCTGTAATATACGCAAATACAAGCGTTAAAATGCCAATAGCAGAGAAATAAACTGCCTGTCGTATTTCAATAAAATGTTGTGGACCTCCATAAAATATGTGCAGATATTGATACAAATTCGTTTCCAATGAGACATATTGCTGTAATATACGCAAGTACAAGCGTTAAAATGCCAATAGCGGAGAAATATACTGCCTTGCGTATTTCACTAAAATGTTGTGGGCCTCCATAAAATATGTTCAGATATTGATACAAATTCGTTTCAAATGAGAAATATTGCTGTAATATACGCAAGTACAAGCGTTTAAATGCCAATAGCAGAGAAATATATTTCCTTGCGTAATTCACTAATATGTTGTGGACCTCCATAAAATATGTTCGTATATTGATACAAATTCGTTTCAAATGAGACATATTGCTGTAATATACGCAAGTACAAGCGTTTAAATGCCAAAAGCAGAGAAATATACTGCCTTGCGTATTTCACTAAAATGTTGTGGACCTCCATAAAATATGTTCAGATATTGATACAAATTCGTTTCAAATAAGAAATATTGCTGTAATATACGCAAGTACAAGCGTTAAAATGCCAATAGCAGAGAAATATACTGCCTTGCGTATTTCACTAAAATACTGTGGACCTCCATAAAATATGTTCAGATATTGATACAAATTCGTTTCTAATGAGACATGTTGCTGTAATATACGCAAATACAGGCGTTAAAATGCCAATAGCAGAGAAATATATTTCCTTGCGTATTTCACTAAAATGTGTTAGACCTCCATAAAATATGTTCAGATATTGATACAAATTCGTTTCAAATGAGACATATTGCTGTATTATACGCAAGTACAAGCGTTAAAATGCCAATAGCAGAGAAATATGCTAGCTTGCGTATTTCACTAAAATGTTGTGGACATCCATAAAATATGTTCAGATATAGATACAAATTCGTTTCTAATGAGACATATTGCTGTAATATACGCAAATACAAGCGTTAAAATGCCAATAGCAGAGAAATATACTGCCTTGCATATTTCACTAAAATGTTGTGGACCTCCATAAAATAAGTTCAGGTATTGATACAAATTCGTTTCCAATGAGACATATTGCTGTAATATACGCAAATACAAGCGTTAAAATGCCAATAGCAGAGAAATATATTTCCTTGCGTATTTCACTAAAATGTTGTAGACCTCCATAAAATATGTTCAGATATTGATACAAATTCGTTTCAAATGAGACATATTGCCGTAATATACGCAAGTACAAGCGTTAAAATGCCAATAGCAGTGAAATATACTGCCTTGCGTATTTCACTAAAATGTTGTGGACCTCCATAAAATATGTTCAGATATTGATACAAATTCGTTTCCAATGAGACATATTGCTGTAATATACGCAAATACAAGCGTTAAAATGCCAATAGCAGAGAAATATATTTCCTTGCGAATTTCTCTAAAATGTTGTAGAACTCCATAAATTATGTTCAGATATTGATACAAATTCGTTTCAAATGAGACTTATATTGCTGTAATATACGCAAATACAAGCGTTAAAATGCCAATAGCAGAGATATATATTTCCTTGCTTATTTCACTTAAATGTTGTAGACCTTCATAAAATATGATCAGATCTTGATACAAATTCGTTTCAAATGAGACATATTGCTGTAATATACGCAAGTACAAGCGTTAAAATGCCAATAGCAGAGAAATATACTGCCTTGCGTATTTCACTAAAATGTTGTGGACCTCCATTAAATATGTTCAGATATTGATACAAATTCGTTTCCAATGAGACATATTGCTGTAAAATACGCAAATACAAGCGTTAAAATGTCAATAGCAGAGAAATATATTTCCTTGCGTATTTCACTAAAATGTTGTAGAACTCCATAAAATATGTTCAGATATTGATACAAATTCGTTTCAAATGAGACATATTGCTGTAATATACGCAAATACAAGCGTTAAAATGCCAATAGCAGAGAAATATATATTTCCTTGCGTATTTCACTAAAATGTTGTAGACCGCCATAAAATATGTGCAGATATTGATACAAATTCGTTTCCAATGAGACATATTGCTGTAATATACGCAAATACAAGCGTTAAAATGCCAATAGCAGAGAAATATACTGCCTTGCGTATTTCACTAAAATGTTGTGGACCTCCATAAAATTTGTTCAGATGTTGATACAAATTCGTTTCTATTGAGACATATTGCTGTAATATACGCAAATACAGGCGTTAAAATGCCAATAGCAGAGAAATATATTTCCTTGCGTATTTCACTAAAATGTTGTGGACCTCCATAAAATATGTTCAGATATTGATGCAAATTCGTTTCCAATGAGACATATTGCTGTAATATAAGCAAATACAAGCGTTAAAATGCCAATAGCAGAGAAATATACTGCCTTGCGTATTTCACTAAAATGTTGTGGACCTCCATAAAATATGTTCAGATATTGATACAAATTCGTTCCAATGAGACATATTGCTGTAATATACGCAAATACAAGCGTTAAAATGCCAATAGCAGAGAAATATATTTCCTTGCGTATTTCACTAAAATGTTGTAGAACTCCATAAAATATGTTCAGATATTGATACAAATTCGTTGCAAATGAGAAATATTGCTGTAATATACGCAAGTACAAGCGTTAAAATGACAATAGCAGAGAAATATACTGCCTTGCGTATTTCACTTAAATGTTGTGGACCTCCATAAAATATGTTCAGATATTGATACAAATTCGTTTCAAATGAGACATATTGCTGTAATATACGCAAATGCAAGCGTTAAAATGCCAATAGCAGAGAAATATAATTCCTTGCGTATTTCACTAAAATGTTGTAGAACTCCATAAAATATGTTCAGATATTGATAAAAATTCGTTTCTAATGAGACATATTGCTGTAATATACGCAAATACAAGCGTTAAAATGCCAATAGCAGAGAAATATATTTCCTTGCGTATTTCACTAAAATGTTGTAGACCTCCATAAAATATATTCAGATATTGATACAAATTCGTTTAAAATGAGACAAATTGCTGTAATATACGCAAGTTCAAGCGTTAAAATGCCAATAGCAGAAAAATATACTGCCTTGCGTATTCCACTAAAATGTTGTGGACCTCCATAAGATATGTTCAGATATTGATACAAATTCGTTTCTAATGAGACAAATTGCTTTAATATACGCAAATACAAGCGTTAAAAGGCCAATAGCATAGAAATATATTTCCTTGCGTATTTCACTAAAATGTTGCAAACCTCCTCAAAATATGTTCAGATATTGATACAAATTCGTTTCAAATGAGACATATTGCTGTAATATACGCAAGTACAAGCGTTAAAATGCCAATAGCAGAGTTATATATTTCCTTGCGTATTTCACTAAAATGTTGTAGAACTCCATAAAATATGTTCAGATATTGATACAAATTCGTTTCAAATGAGACATATTGCTGTAATATACGCAAATCCAAGCGTTAAAATGCCAATAGCAGAGAAATATACTGCCTTGCGTATTTCACTAAAATGTTGTGGACCTCCATAAAATTGTTCAGATATTGATACAAATTCGTTTCTAATGAGACATATTGCTGTAATATACGCAAATACAAGCGTTAAAATGCCAATAGCTGCGAAATATATTTCCTTGCTTATTTCACTAAAATGCTGTGGACCTCCATAAAATATGTTCAGATATTGATACAAATTCGTTTCAAATGAGACATATTGCTGTAATATACGCAAGTACAAGCGTTAAAATGCCAATAGCAGAGAAATATACTGCCTTGCGTATTTCACTAAAATTTTGTGGACCTCCATAAAATATGTTCAGATATTGATACAAATTCGTTTCTAATGAGAAATATTGCTGTAATATACGCAAGTACAAGCGTTAAAATGCCAATAGCAGAGTAATATATTTCCTTGCGTATTTGACTAAAATGTTGTAGACCTCCATAAAATATGTTCAGATATTGATACAAATTTGTTTCAAATGAGACATATTGTTGTAATATACGCAAGTACAAGCGTTAAATGCCAAAAGCAGAGAAATTAAAAATATATTTCCTTGCGTATTTCACTAAAATGTTGTTGACCTCCATAAAATTGTTCAGATATTGATACAAATTCGTTTCTAATGAGACATATTGCTGTAATATACGCAAATACAAGCGTTGAAATGCCAATAGCTGCGAAATATATTTCCTTGCGTATTTCACTAAAATGCTGTGGACCTCCATAAAATATGTTCAGATATTGATACAAATTCGTTTCAAATGAGACATATTGCTGTAATATACGCAAGTACAAGCGTTAAAATGCCAATAGCAGAGAAATATACTGCCTTGCGTATTTCACTAAAATGTTGTGGACCTCCATAAAATATGTTCAGATATTGATACAAATTCGTTTCAAATGAGACCTATTGCTGTAATATACGCAAGTACAAGCGTTAAAATGCTAATAGCAGAGAAATATACTGCCTTGCGTATTTCACTAAAATGTTGTGGACCTCCATAAAATTGTTCAGATATTGATACAAATTCGTTTCTAATGAGACATATTGCTGTAATATACGCAAATACAAGCGTTAAAATGCCAATAGCTGCGAAATATATTTCCTTGCTTATTTCACTAAAATGCTGTGGACCTCCATAAAATATGTTCAGATATTGATACAAATTCGTTTCAAATGAGACATATTGCTGTAATATACGCAAGTACAAGCGTTAAAATGCCAATAGCAGAGAAATATACTGCCTTGCGTATTTCACTAAAATGCTGTGGACCTCCATAAAATATGTTCAGATATTGATACAAATTCGTTTCAAATGAGACATATTGCTGTAATATACGCAAGTACAAGCGTTAAAATGCCAATAGCAGAGAAATATATTGCCTTGCGTATTTCACTAAAATGTTGTGGGCCTCCATAAAATATGTTCAGATATTGATACAAATTCGTTTCAAATGAGAAATATTGCTGTAATATACCCAAGTATAACCGTTAAAATGCCAATAGCAGAGGAATATACTGCCTTGCGTATTTCACTAAAATGTTGTGGACCTCCATAAAATATGTTCAGATATTGATACAAATTCGTTTCCAATGAGACATATTGCTGTAATATACGCAAATACAAGCGTTAAAATGCCAATAGCAGAGAAATATATTTCCTTGCGTATTTCTCTAAAATGTTGTAGAACTCCATAAAATATGGTCAGATATTGATACAAATTCGTTTCAAATGAGACATATTGCTGTAATATAAGCAAGTACAAGCGTTAAAATGCCAATAGCAGAGAAATATACTGCCTTGCGTATTTCACTAAAATGTTGTGGACCTCCATAAAATATGTTCAGATATTGATACAAATTCGTTTCAAATGAGACATATTGCTGTAACATACGCAAATACAAGCGTTAAAATGCCAATAGCAGAGAAATATATTTCCTTGCGTATTTCTCTAAAATGTTGTAGAACTCCATAAAATATGGTCAGATATTGATACAAATTCGTTTCAAATGAGACATATTGCTGTAATATATGCAAGTATAAGCGTTAAAATGCCAATAGCAGAGAAATATACTGCCTTGCTTATTTCACTAAAATGTTGTGGGCCTCCATAAAATATGTTCAGATATTGATACAAATTCGTTTCAAATGAGAAATATTGCTGTAATATACGCAAGTACAAGCGTTAAAATGCCAATAGCAGAGAAATATACTGCCTTGCGTATTTCACTAAAATGTTGTGGACCTACATAAAATATGTTCAGATATTGATACAAATTCGTTTCCAATGAGACATATTGCTGTAATATACGCAAATACAAGCGTTAAAATGCCAATAGCAGAGAAATATATTTCCTTGCGTATTTCACTAAAATGTTGTAGAACTCCATAAAATATGTTCAGATATTGATACAAATTCGATTCAAATGAGACATATTGCTGTAATATACGCAAATACAAGCGTAAAATGCCAATAGCAGAGAAATATACTGCCTTGCGTATTTCACTAAAATGTTGTGGTTCTCCATAAAATATGTTCAGATATTGATACAAATTCGTTTCTAATGAGACATATTGCTGTAATATACGCAAGTACAAGCGTTAAAATGCCAATAGCAGAGAAATATACTGCCTTGCGTATTTCACTAAAATGTTGTGGGCCTCCATAAAATATGTTCAGATATTGATACAAATTCGTTTCAAATGAGAAATATTGCTGTAATATACGCAAGAACAAGCGTTAAAATGCCACTAGCAGAGAAATATATTTCCTTGCGTATTTCACTAAAATGTTGTGGACCTCCATAAAATATGTTCAGATATTGATACAAATTCGTTTCTTATGAGACATTTTGCTGTAATAAACGCAAATACAAGTGTTAAAATGCCAATAGCAGAGAAATATATTTCCTTGCGTATTTCACTAAAATGTTGTAGACCTCCATAAAATATGTTCAGATATTGATACAAATTCGTTTCAAATGAGACATATTGCTGTAATATACGCAAGTACAAGCGTTAAAATGCCAATAAAGGAGAAATATACTGCCTTGCGTATTTCACTAAAATGTTGTGGGCCTCCATAAAATATGTTCAGATATTGATACAAATTCGTTTCAAATGAGAAATATTGCTGTAATATACGCAAGAACAAGCGTTAAAATGCCACTAGCAGAGAAATATATTTCCTTGCGTATTTCACTAAAATGTTGTGGACCTCCATAAAATATGTTCAGATATTGATACAAATTCGTTTCTTATGAGACATTTTGCTGTAATAAACGCAAATACAAGTGTTAAAATGCCAATAGCAGAGAAATATATTTCCTTGCGTATTTCACTAAAATGTTGTAGACCTCCATAAAATATGTTCAGATATTGATACAAATTCGTTTCAAATGAGACATATTGCTGTAATATACGCAAGTACAAGCGTTAAAATGCCAATAGCAGAGAAATATACTGCCTTGCGTATTTCACTAAAATGTTGTGGACCTCCATAAAATATGTTCAGATATTGATACAAATTCGTTTCAAATGAGACATATTGCTGTAATATACGCAAATACAAGCGTTAAAATGCCAATAGCAGAGAAATATATTTCCTTGCGTATTTCACTAAAATGTTGTAGACCTCCATAAAATATGTTCAGATATAGATACAAATTCGTTTCAAATGAGACATATTGCTGTAATATACGCAAATACAAGCGTTAAAATGCCAATAGCAGAGAAATATATTTCCTTGCGTATTTCACTAAAATGTTGTAGACCTCCATAAAATATGTTCAGATTTTTATACAAATTCGTTTCAAATGAGACATATTGCTTTTATATACGCCAGTACAAGCGTTAAAATGCCAATAGCAGAGAAATATACTGCCTTGCGTATTTCACTAAAATGTTGTGGGCCTCCATAAAATATGTTCAGATATTGATACAAATTCGTTTCAAATGAGAAATATTGCTGTAATATACGCAAGTACAAGCGTTAAAATGCCAATAGCAGAGAAATATACTGCCTTGCGTATTTCACTAAAATGTTGTGGACCTCCATTAAATATGTTCAGATATTGATACAAATTCGTTTCTAATGAGACATGTTGCTGTAATATACGCAAATACAAGCGTTAAAATGCCAATAGCAGAGAAATATATTTCCTTGCGTATTTCACTAAAATGTTGTAGACCTCCATAAAATATGTGCAGATATTGATACAAATTCGTTTCAAATGAGACATATTGCTTTTATATACGCCAGTACAAGCGTTAAAATGCCAATAGCAGAGAAATATACTGCCTTGCGTATTTCACTAAAATGTTGTGGACCTCCATAAAATATGTTCAGATATTGATGCAAATACGTTTCCAATGAGACATATTGCTGTAATATACGCAAATACAAGCGTTAAAATGCCAATAGCAGAGTAATATACTGCCTTGCGTATTTCACTAAAATGTTGTGGACCTCCATAAAATATGTTCAGATATTGAAACAAATTCGTTTCCAATGAGACATATTGCTGTAATATACGCAAATACAAGCGTTAAAATGCCAATAGCAGAGAAATATATTTCCTTGTGTATTTCACTAAAATGTTGTAGACCTCCAAAAAATATGTGCAGATATTGATACAATTTCGTTTCCAATGAGACATATTGCTGTAATATACGCAAGTACAAGCGTTAAAATGCCAATAGCAGAGAAATATACTGCCTTGCGTATTTCACTAAAATGTTGTGGGCCTCCATAAAATATGTTCAGATATTGATACAAATTCGTTTCAAATGAGAAATATTGCTGTAATATACGCAAGGACAAGCGTTAAAATGCCAATAGCAGAGAAATATATTTCCTTGCGTATTTCACTAAAATGTTGTGGACCTCCATAAAATATGTTCAGATATTAATACAAATTCGTTTCTTATGAGACATATTGCTGTAATAAACGCAAATACAAGCGTTAAAATGCCAATAGCAGAGAAATATATTTCCTTGCGTAATTCACTAAAATGTTGTAGAACTCCATAAAATATGTTCAGATATTGATACAAATTCGTTTCAAATGAGACATATTGCTGTAATATACGGAAGTACAAGCGTTAAAATGCCAATAGCGGAGAAATATACTGCCTTGCGAATTTCACTAAAATGTTGTGGGCCTCCATAAAATATGTTCAGATATTGATACAAATTCGTTTCAAATGAGAAATATTGCTGTAATATACTCAAGTACAGGCGTTAAAATGCCAATAGCAGAGAAATATATTTCCTTGCGTATTTCACTAAAATGTTGTAGACCTCCATAAAATATGTTCAGATATTGATACAAATTCGTTTCAAATGAGACATATTGCTGTATTATACGCAAGTACAAGCGTTAAAATGCCAATAGCAGAGAAATATGCTAGCTTGCGTATTTCACTAAAATGTTGTGGACATCCATAAAATATGTTCAGATATAGATACAAATTCGTTTCTAATGAGACATATTGCTGTAATATACGCAAATACAAGCGTTAAAATGCCAATAGCAGAGAAATATACTGCCTTGCATATTTCACTAAAATGTTGTGGACCTCCATAAAATATGTTCAGGTATTGATACAAATTCGTTTCTAAAGAGACATATTGCTGTAATATACGCAAATACAAGCGTAAGTATGCCAATAGCAGAGAAATATATTTCCTTGCGTATTTCACTAAAATGTTGTGGGCCTCCATAAAATATGTTCAGATATTGATACAAATTCGTTTCAAATGAGAAATATTGCTGTAATATACGCAAGTACAAGCGTTAAAATGCCAATAGCAGAGAAATATACTGCCTTGCGTATTTCACTAAAATGTTGTGGACCTCCATTAAATATGTTCAGATATTGATACAAATTCGTTTCCAATGAGACATATTGCTGTAAAATACGCAAATACAAGCGTTAAAATGTCAATAGCAGAGAAATATATTTCCTTGCGTATTTCACTAAAATGTTGTAGAATTCCATAAAATATGTTCAGATATTGATACAAATTCGTTTCAAATGAGACATATTGCTGTAATATACGCAAGTACAAGCGTTAAAATGCCAATAGCAGAGAAATAGATTGCCTTGCGGATTTCACTAAAATGTTGTGGACCTCCATAAAATATGTTCAGATATTGATACAAATTCGTTTCTAATGAGACATGTTGCTGTAATATACGCAAATACAAGCGTTAAAATGCCAATAGCAGAGAAATATATATTTCCTTGCGTATTTCACTAAAATGTTGTAGACCGCCATAAAATATGTGCAGATATTGATACAAATTCGTTTCCAATGAGATATATTGCTGTAATATACGCAAATACAAGCGTTAAAATGCCAATAGCAGAGAAATATACTGCCTTGCGTATTTCACTAAAATGTTGTGGACCTCCATAAAATTTGTTCAGATGTTGATACAAATTCGTTTCTATTGAGACATATTGCTGTAATATACGCAAATACAGGCGTTAAAATGCCAATAGCAGAGAAATATATTTCCTTGCGTATTTCACTAAAATGTTGTGGACCTCCATAAAATATGTTCAGATATTGATGCAAATTCGTTTCCAATGAGACATATTGCTGTAATATACGCAAATACAAGCGTTAAAATGCCAATAGCAGAGAAATATACTGCCTTGCGTATTTCACTAAAATGTTGTGGACCTCCATAAAATATGTTCAGATATTGATACAAATTCGTTCCAATGAGACATATTGCTGTAATATACGCAAATACAAGCGTTAAAATGCCAATAGCAGAGAAATATATTTCCTTGCGTATTTCACTAAAATGTTGTAGAACTCCATAAAATATGTTCAGATATTGTTACAAATTCGTTCCAATGAGACATATTGCTGTAATATACGCAAATACAAGCGTTAAAATGCCAATAGCAGAGAAATATATTTCCTTGCGTATTTCACTAAAATGTTGTAGAACTCCATAAAATATGTTCAGCTATTGATACAAATTCGTTTCAAATGAGACATATTGCTGTAATATACGCAAATACAAGCGTTAAAATGCCAATAGCAGAGAAATTTATATCCTAGCGTATTTCACTAAAATGTTGTAGACCTCCATAAAATATGTTCAGATATTGATACAAATTCGTTGCAAATGAGAAATATTGCTGTAATATACGCAAGTACAAGCGTTAAAATGACAATAGCAGAGAAATATACTGCCTTGCGTATTTCACTTAAATGTTGTGGACATCCATAAAATATGTTCAGATATTGATACAAATTCGTTTCAAATGAGACATATTGCTGTAATATACGCAAATGCAAGCGTTAAAATGCCAATAGCAGAGAAATATAATTCCTTGCGTATTTCACTAAAATGTTGTAGAACTCCATAAAATATGTTCAGATATTGATAAAAATTCGTTTCTAATGAGACATATTGCTGTAATATACGCAAATACAAGCGTTAAAATGCCAATAGCAGAGAAATATATTTCCTTGCGTATTTCACTAAAATGTTGTAGACCTCCATAAAATATATTCAGATATTGATACAAATTCGTTTAAAATGAGACAAATTGCTGTAATATACGCAAGTTCAAGCGTTAAAATGCCAATAGCAGAGAAATATATTTCCTTGCGAATTTCACTAAAATGTTGTAGACCTCCATAAAATATGTTCAGATATTGATACAAATTCGTTTCAAATGAGACATATTGCTGTAATATACGCAAATACAAGCGTTAAAATGCCAATAGCAGAGAAATATATTTCCTTGCGTATTTCACTAAAATGTTGTAGAACTCCATAAAATATGTTCAGATATTGATACAAATTCGTTTCAAATGAGACATATTGCTGTAATATACGCAAGTACATGAGTAAAAATGCCAATAGCAGAGAAATATACTGCCTTGCGTATTTCACTAAAATTTTGTGGACCTCCATAAATTATGTTAAGATATTGATAAAAATTCGTTTCCAATGAGACATATTGCTGTAGTATACGCAAATACAAGCGTTAAAATGCCAATAGCAGAGAAATATATTTCCTTGCGTATTTCACTAAAATGTTGTAGAACTCCATAAAATATGTTCAGATATTGATACAAATTCGTTTCAAATGAGACATATTGCTGTAATATACGCAAGTACAAGCGTTAAAATGCCAATAGCAGAGAAATATACTGCCTTGCGTATTTCACTAAAATGTTGTGGAACTCCATAAAATATTTTCAGATATTGATACAAATTTGTTTCCAATGAGAAATATTGCTTTAATATACGCAAGTACAAGCGTTAAAATGCCAATAGCAGAGAAATATACTGCCTTGCGTATTTCACTAAAATGTTGTGTACCTTCATAAAATATGTTCAGATATTGATACAAATTCGTTTCCAATGAGACATATTGCTGTAATAGCAGAGAAATATATTTCCTTGCGTATTTCACTAAAATGTTGTAGAACTCCATAAAATATGTTCAGATATTGATACAAATTCGTTTCAAATGAGACATATTGCTGTAATATACGCAAATACAAGCGTTATAATGCCAATAGCAGAGAAATATGTTTCCTTGCGTATTTCACTAAAATGTTGTGGACCTCCATAAAATATGTTCAGATATTGATACAAATTCGTTTCAAATGAGACATATTGCTGTAAAATACGCAAGTACAAGCGGTAAAATGCCAATAGCAGAGAAATTTACTGCCTTGCGTATTTCACTTAAATGTTGTGGACCTCCATAAAATATGTTCAGAAATTGATACAAATTCGTTTCAAATGAGAAATATTGCTGTAATATACGCAAATACAAGCGTTAAAATGCCAATAGCAGAGAAATATATTTCCTTGCGTATTTCACAAAAATGTTGTAGACCTACATAAAATATGTACAGATATTGATACAAATTCGTTTCAAATGAGACATATTGCTGTAATATACGCAAGTACAAGCGTTAAAATGCCAATACTAGAGAAATATACTGCCTTGCGTATTTCACTAAAATGTTGTAGACCTCCATAAAATATATTCAGATATTGATACAAATTCGTTTAAAATAAGACAAATTGCTGTAATATACGCAAGTTCAAGCGTTAAAATGCCAATAGCAGAAAAATATACTGCCTTGCGTATTTCACTAAAATGTTGTGGACCTCCATAAGATATGTTCAGATATTGATACAAATTCGTTTCTAATGAGACAAATTGCTTTAATATACGCAAATACAAGCGTTAAAAGGCCAATAGCATAGAAATATATTTCCTTGCGTATTTCACTAAAATGTTGCAAACCTCCTCAAAATATGTTCAGATATTGATACAAATTCGTTTCAAATGAGACATATTGCTGTAATATACGCAAGTACAAGAGTAAAAATGCCAATAGCAGAGAAATATACTGCCTTGCGTATTTCACTAAAATTTTGTGGACCTCCATAAACTATGTTCAGATATTGATACAAATTCGTTTCCAATGAGACATATTGCTGTAGTATACGCAAATACAAGCGTTAAAATGCCAATAGCAGAGAAATATATTTCCTTGCGTATTTCACTAAAATGTTGTAGAACTCCATAAAATATGTTCAGATATTGATACAAATTCGTTTCAAATGAGACATATTGCTGTAATATACGCAAGTACAAGCGTTAAAATGCCAATAGCAGAGAAATATACTGCCTTGCGTATTTCACTAAAATGTTGTGGACCTCCATAAAATATGTTCAGATATTGATACAAATTCGTTTCAAATGAGAAATATTGCTGTTATATTCGCAAGTACAAGCGTTAAAATGCCAAAAGCAGAGAAATATACTGCCTTGCGTATTTCACTAAAATGTTGTGGAACTCCATAAAATATTTTCAGATATTGATACAAATTTGTTTCCAATGAGAAATATTGCTGTAATATACGCAAGTACAAGCGTTAAAATGCCAATAGCAGAGAAATATACTGCCTTGCGTATTTCACTAAAATGTTGTGTACCTTCATAGAATATGTTCATATATTGATACAAATTCGTTTCCAATGAGACATATTGCTGTAATAGCAGAGAAATATATTTATTAAGGAACACATAAACTCATTTAAAAATCTCAAAACCGACTCCAATTACGCAACACATCTCTTCAACAACAACCATATAGGAGGGAACATAGAAGAAACAATGAAAATCATTAAACAACATAATAAAAGCAATAGATTAAACATAACGGAAAATTTAGAAATATATAAAGAAAAATTAAACAACAAAATCATCAACGTCCAAACTAACAGTATATCAGACTCCCTGTTCCAAGCCATTACACAAATTCCCAGAAATAAATCCCAACCACCACTATATAAGCACAACTAATTTATCATAACCTTGTCATTCGATAATGATCTAGCGATCGAAACGCGTCGTGACCAAAATTAAAAACAAATAGAAGCCAAAAAGGGAAATCAAACTCCAAAATATTAATTATCTAATTATGGACTTCGGACAAAATATAAACACATTTAACTCGGCCATAACGGCAAACATAATAAATAAATACTACCGATCAAAACTGAAAATCAGCAAATTAAATGCGAACATATGGTTTAATAAGCACTGTGTAAAACTTAAGCTCATACCAAATTACGCAAAAATCAAAATAAAAAATCAAACAAAAACAGCTCAAGCCATACAAAACCAAGCTCAAAAGATATGGATAAAAAAAGAAATCCAAAGACAATACCAACAAAAACAGCACCAGAATAAAAACTTATATAAACTACACCTTAAAATAGTGAATCAATACAACGTCTACACATGGTTAAATTTAGAAGATATTATTAAAGAAAAAATACACAAACAAATGCTAATAAAATACAAAACATTAAATAAAAAACTTGATAGACTAAAAACAACACAAATAAACAACCATAAAAAACTTGATACCATAATCAAATTTCACAACAGAGTAGAAAACTTAACATCTACCACATTCACCAACGAAGAAATTGAACTGTTAAACAAAGGATTAAAACATAACATACCTAACAATAAAAAACAAAACATAGAGAATTTAATAATAGACAGTGAAGAAGCAATACAAAAATTACCAGAAGAAATACAAGAAAGAACACGTCATTTAGCAGCTATACAAATTGAAAAAATAATAAAACACGAAGCAAACAATAACCGAAATGAAAAATTAAACAACCAGAAAATATTATTAAAATCAATAAACACTAAACTCATAAATAATAACGCGATAATTACAAAAGCTGATAAAGGTAACACAATAGTCATAATAAACAAAGATGATTACATCAAGAAAACTGAAGAATTTATAAACAAAAACAACTGCACAAAACTAAAAACAGATCCAACTAATAAATATCAAATATTACTCAAACAAACAATCAAAAATTCACCACTCATAATAGACAAGAATAAAATATACTCACAAACTAATATGAACCCTCAAGCACCAATACTAAAAGCATTACCTAAAATACATAAACCAGAAATTCCAATACGACCACTTATAAACTTCAAAACAGCACCAACGTACAAAATATCCAAAACCATGGCCCACATATTAAAATCCAACTTAAACCTCAAAAATAAATACACCATCAAGAACAACAAAGAACTAATAACAGAAACACAACAAATAAAAATAACACCAAAAACGAAGATTATATCCTTTGACATAACTAATCTATACACTAACGTTCCAATTAAGGACACGTTAAATATAATAGAATCTACACTTCATAAAAATGGATACGAAGATTCATACCTAAAACAAGTCATCGATATACTAAAAACAATATTACACCAAAATTACTTCAAATTCAACAACCAATACTACCAACAAAACGACGGCCTAGCCATGGGAAGTCCACTATCAGGCATATTATCCGAAATCTTCCTACAGAACATGGAGGATGAATTAATGCACAGCATAAAAAACAAATTTAAAATTAAAAAATGGATAAGATACGTTGATGATATCTTATGCATAACAGAACATAATAATATAAACGACATCTTGACATATATAAACAACGTACACCCTAAAAAAAAATTTACCCTAGAAGAAGAAAATAATAACAAAATAAATTACCTGGACATAACCATAATAAAATCTAATAACAGATTAACCTACAATATATACCGAAAACCCACCACAACAGACAATATAATCCACGCGCAATCCGAACACCCTAAACAACACAAATTGGCAGCTCTAAGAAGCTTAATACACCGACTAGAAACCATACCGCTAAACAAAGCAAACTATAAACAAGAACTTAATACCATTTACCAAATAGCAACCAGCAATGGTTATAACCGAAACACAGTTAATAAAATACATAACAACATAAAAAACAAACTAAAACAACCTCATAAACCAGAAAATAAAGACGAAAACAAAACTTGGACAACCTTCACTTACATAGGAAAACTAACACACTACTTAACCAAATTATTTAAAAACCAAAACATAAAAATAGCCTATAAAACATCCAACAATCTAAAAAACCAATTGAAATCAAGCATTGAAAACAAAAACTTATACGACCAAAGCGGAGTTTACACACTCGAGTGCAAAACATGAAACCAAAAAAAACATAGGACAAACTGGAAGAAAATTTAAAGATCGATATAAGGAACACATAAACTCATTTAAAAATCTCAAAACCGACTCCAATTACGCAACACATCTCTTCAACAACAACCATATAGGAGGGAACATAGAAGAAACAATGAAAATCATTAAACAACATAATAAAAGCAATAGATTAAACATAATGGAAAATTTAGAAATATATAAAGAAAAATTAAACAACAAAATCATCAACGTCCAAACTAACAGTATATCAGACTCCCTGTTCCAAGCCATTACACAAATTCCCAGAAAAAAATCCCAACCACCACTATATAAGCACAACTAATTTATCATAACCTTGTCATTCGATAATGATCTAGCGCTCGAAACGCGTCGTGACCAAAATTAAAAACAAATAGAAGCCAAAAAGTAAAATCAAACTCCAAAATATTAATTATCTAATTATGGACTTCGGACAAAATATAAACACATTTAACTCGGCCATAACGGCAAACATAATAAATAAATACTACCGATCAAAACTGAAAATCAGCAAATTAAATGCGAACATATGGTTTAATAAGCACTGTGTAAAACTTAAGCTCATACCAAATTACGCAAAAATCAAAATAAAAAATCAAACAAAAACAGCTCAAGCCATACAAAACCAAGCTCAAAAGATATGGATAAAAAAAGAAATCCAAAGACAATACCAACAAAAACAGCACCAGAATAAAAACTTATATAAACTACACCTTAAAATAGTGAATCAATACAACGTCTACACATGGTTAAATTTAGAAGATATTATTAAAGAAAAAATACACAAACAAATGCTAATAAAATACAAAACATTAAATAAAAAACTTGATAGACTAAAAACAACACAAATAAACAACCATAAAAAACTTGATACCATAATCAAATTTCACAACAGAGTAGAAAACTTAACATCTACCACATTCACCAACGAAGAAATTGAACTGTTAAACAAAGGATTAAAACATAACATACCTAACAATAAAAAACAAAACATAGAGAATTTAATAATAGACAGTGAAGAAGCAATACAAAAATTACCAGAAGAAATACAAGAAAGAACACGTCATTTAGCAGCTATACAAATTGAAAAAATAATAAAACACGAAGCAAACAATAACCGAAATGAAAAATTAAACAACCAGAAAATATTATTAAAATCAATAAACACTAAACTCATAAATAATAACGCGATAATTACAAAAGCTGATAAAGGTAACACAATAGTCATAATAAACAAAGATGATTACATCAAGAAAACTGAAGAATTTATAAACAAAAACAACTGCACAAAACTAAAAACAGATCCAACTAATAAATATCAAATATTACTCAAACAAACAATCAAAAATTCACCACTCATAATAGACAAGAATAAAATATACTCACAAACTAATATGAACCCTCAAGCACCAATACTAAAAGCATTACCTAAAATACATAAACCAGAAATTCCAATACGACCACTTATAAACTTCAAAACAGCACCAACGTACAAAATATCCAAAACCATGGCCCACATATTAAAATCCAACTTAAACCTCAAAAATAAATACACCATCAAGAACAACAAAGAACTAATAACAGAAACACAACAAATAAAAATAACACCAAAAACGAAGATTATATCCTTTGACATAACTAATCTATACACTAACGTTCCAATTAAGGACACGTTAAATATAATAGAATCTACACTTCATAAAAATGGATACGAAGATTCATACCTAAAACAAGTCATCGATATACTAAAAACAATATTACACCAAAATTACTTCAAATTCAACAACCAATACTACCAACAAAACGACGGCCTAGCCATGGGAAGTCCACTATCAGGCATATTATCCGAAATCTTCCTACAGAACATGGAGGATGAATTAATGCACAGCATAAAAAACAAATTTAAAATTAAAAAATGGATAAGATACGTTGATGATATCTTATGCATAACAGAACATAATAATATAAACGACATCTTGACATATATAAACAACGTACACCCTAAAAAAAAATTTACCCTAGAAGAAGAAAATAATAACAAAATAAATTACCTGGACATAACCATAATAAAATCTAATAACAGATTAACCTACAATATATACCGAAAACCCACCACAACAGACAATATAATCCACGCGCAATCCGAACACCCTAAACAACACAAATTGGCAGCTCTAAGAAGCTTAATACACCGACTAGAAACCATACCGCTAAACAAAGCAAACTATAAACAAGAACTTAATACCATTTACCAAATAGCAACCAGCAATGGTTATAACCGAAACACAGTTAATAAAATACATAACAACATAAAAAACAAACTAAAACAACCTCATAAACCAGAAAATAAAGACGAAAACAAAACTTGGACAACCTTCACTTACATAGAAAAACTAACACACTACTTAACCAAATTATTTAAAAACCAAAATATAAAAATAGCCTATAAAACATCCAACAATCTAAAAAACCAATTGAAATCAAGCATTGAAAACAAAAACTTATACGACCAAAGCGGAGTTTACACACTCGAGTGCAAAACATGAAACCAAAAATACATAGGACAAACTGGAAGAAAATTTAAAGATCGATATAAGGAACACATAAACTCATTTAAAAATCTCAAAACCGACTCCAATTACGCAACACATCTCTTCAACAACAACCATATAGGAGGGAACATAGAAGAAACAATGAAAATCATTAAACAACATAATAAAAGCAATAGATTAAACATAATGGAAAATTTAGAAATATATAAAGAAAAATTAAACAACAAAATCATCAACGTCCAAACTAACAGTATATCAGACTCCCTGTTCCAAGCCATTACACAAATTCCCAGAAATAAATCCCAACCACCACTATATAAGCACAACTAATTTATCATAACCTTGTCATTCGATAATGATCTAGCGATGGAAACGCGTCGTGACCAAAATTAAAAACAAATAGAAGCCAAAAAGGGAAATCAAACTCCAAAATATTAAATATATTTCCTTGCGTATTTCACTAAAATGTTGTAGAACTCCATAAAATATGTTCAGATATTGATACTAATTCGTTTCAAATGAGAAATATTGCTGTAATATACGCAAGTACAAGCGTTAAAATGCTAATAGCAGAGAAATATACTGCCTTGCGTATTTCACTAAAATGCTGTGGACCTCCATAAAATATGTTCAGATATGGATACAAATTCGTTTCCAATGAGACATATTGCTGTAATATACGCAAATACAAGCGTTAAAATGCCAATAGCAGAGAAATATACTGCCTTGCGTATTTCACTAAAATGTTGTGGGCCTCCATAAAATATGTTCAGATATTGATACAAATTCGTTTCAAATGAGACATATTGCTGTAAAATGCGCAAGTACAAGCGTTAAAATGCCAAAAGCAGAGAAATTTACTGCCTTGCGTATTTCACTTAAATGTTGTGGACCTCCATAAAATATGTTCAGATATTGATACAAATTCGTTTCATATGAGACATATTGCTGTAATATACGCAAATACAAGCGTTAAAATGCCAATAGCAGAGAAATATATTTCCTTGCGTATTTCACTAAAATGTTGTAGACCTCCATAAAATATGTTCAGATATTGATACAAATTCGTTTCAAATGAGACATATTGCTGTAATATACGCAAGTACAAGCGTTAAAATGCCAATAGCAGAGAAATATACTGCCTTGCGTATTTCACTAAAATGTTGTGGACCTCCATAAAATATGTTCAGATATAGATACAAATTCGTTTCTAATGAGACATGTTGCTGTAATATACGCAAATGCAAGCGTTAAAATGCCAATAGCAGAGAAATATATTTCCTTGCGTATTTCACTAAAATGTTGTAGAACTCCATAAAATATGTTCAGATATTGATAAAAATTCGTTTCTAATGAGACATATTGCTGTAATATACGCAAATACAAGCGTTAAAATGCCAATAGCAGAGAAATATATTTCCTTGCGTATTTCACTAAAATGTTGTAGACCTCCATAAAATATATTCAGATATTGATACAAATTCGTTTAAAATGAGACAAATTGCTGTAATATACGCAAGTTCAAGCGTTAAAATGCCAAAAGCAGAAAAATAAACTGCCTTGCGTATTTCACTAAAATGTTGTGGACCTCCATAAGATATGTTCAGATATTGATACAAATTCGTTTCTAATGAGACAAATTGCTTTAATATACGCAAATACAAGCGTTAAAAGGCCAATAGCATAGAAATATATTTCCTTGCGTATTTCACTAAAATGTTGCAAACCTCCTCAAAATATGTTCAGATATCGATACAAATTCGTTTCAAATGAGACATATTGCTGTAATATACGCAAGTACAAAAGTAAAAATGCCAATAGCAGAGAAATATACTGCCTTGCGTATTTCACTAAAATGTTGTGGACCTCCATAAGATATGTTCAGATATTGATACAAATTCGTTTCTAATGAGTCAAATTGCTTTAATATACGCAAATACAAGCGTTAAAAGGCCAATAGCATAGAAATATATTTCCTTGCGTATTTCACTAAAATGTTGCAAACCTCCTCAAAATATGTTCAGATATCGATACAAATTCGTTTCAAATGAGACATATTGCTGTAATATACGCAAGTACAAGAGTAAAAATGCCAATAGCAGAGAAATATACTGCCTTGCGTATTTCACTAAAATTTTGTGGACCTCCATAAATTATGTTCAGATATTGAAACAAATTCGTTTCCAATGAGACATATTGCTGTAGTATACGCAAATACAAGCGTTAAAATGCCAATAGCAGAGAAATATATTTCCTTGCGTATTTCACTAAAATGTTGTAGAACTCCATAAAATATGTTCAGATATTGATACAAATTCGTTTCAAATGAGATATATTGCTGTAATATACACAAGTACAAGCGTTAAAATGCCAATAGCAGAGAAATATACTGCCTTGCGTATTTCACTAAAATGTTGTGGACCTCCATAAAATATGTTCAGATATGGATACAAATTCGTTTCCAATGAGACATATTGCTGTAATATACGCAAATACAAGCGTTAAAATGCCAATATCAGAGAAATATACTGCCTTGCGTAATTCACTAAAATGTTGTGGGCCTCCATAAAATATGTTCAGATATTGATACAAATTCGTTTCAAATGAGAAATATTGCTGTAATATACGCAAGTACAAGCGTTAAAATGCCAATAGCAGAGAAATATACTGCCTTGCGTATTTCACTAAAATGTTGTGGACCTCCATAAAATATGTTCAGATATTGATACAACTTCGTTTCTAATGAGACATATTGCTGTAATATACGCAAATACAAGCGTTAAAATGCCAATAGCAGAGAAATATAATTCCTTGCGTATTTCACTAAAATGTTGTAGAACTCCATAAAATATGTTCAGATATTGATACAAATTCGTTTCAAATGAGACATATTGCTGTAATATACGCAAATACAAGCGTTATAATGCCAATAGCAGAGAAATATGTTTCCTTGCGTATTTCACTAAAATGTTGTGGACCTCCATAAAATATGTTCAGATATTGATACAAATTCGTTTCAAATGAGACATATTGCTGTAAAATACGCAAGTACAAGCGTTAAAATGCCAATAGCAGAGAAATTTACTGCCTTGCGTATTTCACTTAAATGTTGTGGACCTCCATAAAATATGTTCAGATATTGATACAAATTCGTTTCAAATGAGAAATATTGCTGTAATATACGCAAATACAAGCGTTAAAATGCCAATAGCAGAGAAATATATTTCCTTGCGTATTTCACTAAAATGTTATAGATCTCAATAAAATATGTTCAGATATTGATACAAATTCGTTTCTAATGAGACATATTGCTGTAATATACGTAAGTACAAGCGTTAAAATGCCAATAGCAGAGAAATATATTTCCTTGCGTATTTCACTAAAATGTTGTAGACCTCCATAAAATATGTTCAAATATTGATACAAATTCGTTACAAATGATACATATTGCTGTAATATACGCAAGTACAAGCGTTAAAATGCCAATAGCAGAGAAATATACTGCCTTGCGTATTTCACTAAAATGTTGTGGACCTCCATAAAATATGTACAGATATTAATACAAATTCGTTTCAAATGAGACATATTGCTGTAATATACGCAAATACAAGCGTTAAAATGCCAATAGCAGAGAAATATATTTCCTTGCGTATTTCACTAAAATGTTGTAGAACTCCATAAAATATGTTCAGATATTGATACAAATTCGTTTCAAATGAGACATATTGCTGTAATATACGCAAATACAAGCGTTAAAATGCCAATAGCAGAGAAATATATTTCCTTGCGTATTTCACTAAAATGTTGTAGACCTCCATAAAATATGTTCAGATATTGATACAAATTCGTTTCAAATGAGACATATTGATGTAATATACGCAAGTGCAAGCGTTAAAATGCCAATAGCAGAGAAATATACTGCCATGCGTATTTCACTAAAATGTTGTAGAACTCCATAAAATATTTTCAGATATTGATACATATTTGTTTCAAATGAGACATATTGCTGTAATATACGCAAATACAAGCGTTAAAATGCCAATAGCAGAAAAATATATTTCCTTGCGTATTTCACTAAAATGTTGTAGAACTCCATAAAATAAGTTCAGATATTGATACAAATTCGTTTCAAATGAGACATTTTGCTGTAATATACGCAAATACAAGCGTTAAAATGCCAATAGCAGAGAAATATATTTCCTTGCGTATTTCACTAAAATGTTATAGACCTCAATAAAATATGTTCAGATATTGATACAAATTCGTTTCTAATGAGACATATTGCTGTAATATACGCAAGTACAAGCGTTAAAATGCCAATAGCAGAGAAATATATTTCCTTGCGTATTTCACTAAAATGTTGTAGACCTCCATAAAAAATGTTCAGATATTGATACAAATTCGTTACAAATGATACATATTGCTGTAATATACGCAAGTACAAGAGTTAAAATGCCAATAGCAGAGAAATATACTGCCTTGCGTATTTCACTAAAATGTTGTGGACCTCCATAAAATATGTCCAGATATTAATAAAAATTCGTTTCAAATGAGAAATATTTCTGTAATATACGCAAGTACAAGCGTTAAAATGCCAATAGCACAGAAATATACTGCCTTGCGTATTTCACTAAAATGTTGAGGACCTCCATAAAATATGTTCAGATATTGATACAAATTCGTTTCCAATGAGACATATTGCTGTAATATACGCAAATACAAGCGTTAAAATGCCAATAGCAGAGAAATATATTTCCTTGCGTATTTCACTAAAATGTTGTAGAACTCCATAAAATAAGTTCAGATATTGATACAAATTCGTTTCAAATGAGACATTTTGCTGTAATATACGCAAATACAAGCGTTAAAATGCCAATAGCAGACAAATATATTTCCTTGCGTATTTCACTAAAATGTTATAGACCTCAATAAAATATGTTCAGATATTGATACAAATTCGTTTCTAATGAGACATATTGCTGTAATATACGCAAGTACAAGCGTTAAAATGCCAATAGCAGAGAAATATATTTCCTTGCGTATTTCACTAAATTGTTGTAGACCTCCATAAATATGTTCAGATATTGATACAAATTCGTTTCAAATGAGACATATTGCTGTAATATACTCAAGTACAAGCGTTAAAATGGCAATAGCAGAGAAATATACTGCCTTGCGTATTTCACTAAAATGTTGTGGACCTCCATAAAATATGTCCAGATATTAATAAAAATTCGTTTCATATGAGAAATATTTCTGTAATATACGCAAGTACAAGCGTTAAAATGCCAATAGCACAGAAATATACTGCCTTGCGTATTTCACTAAAATGTTGAGGACCTCCATAAAATATGTTCAGATATTGATACAAATTCGTTTCCAATGAGACATATTGCTGTAATATACGCAAATACAAGCGTTAAAATGCCAATAGCAGAGAAATATATTTCCTTGCGTATTTCACTAAAATGTTGTAGAACTCCATAAAATAAGTTCAGATATTGAGACAAATTCGTTTCAAATGAGACATTTTGCTGTAATATACGCAAATACAAGCGTTAAAATGCCAACAGCAGAGAAATATATTTCCTTGCGTATTTCACTAAAATGTTATAGACCTCAATAAAATATGTTCAGATATTGATACAAATTCGTTTCTAATGAGACATATTGCTGTAATATACGCAAGTACAAGCGTTAAAATGCCAATAGCAGAGAAATATATTTCCTTGCGTATTTCACTAAAATGTTGTAGACCTCCATAAAAAATGTTCAGATATTGATACAAATTCGTTACAAATGATACATATTGCTGTAATATACGCAAGTGCAAGAGTTAAAATGCCAATAGCAGAGAAATATACTGCCTTGCGTATTTCACTAAAATGTTGTGGACCTCCATAAAATATGTACAGATATTATTACAAATTCGTTTCAAATGAGACATATTGCTGTAATATACGCAAATACAAGCGTTAAAATGCCAATAGCAGAGAAATATATTTCCTTGCGTATTTCACTAAAATGTTGAAGAACTCCATAAAATATGTTCAGATATTGATACAAATTCGTTTCAAATGAGACATATTGCTGTAATATACGCAAATACAAGCGTTAAAATGCCAATAGCAGAGAAATATATTTCCTTGCGTATTTCACTAAATTGTTGTAGACCTCCATAAATATGTTCAGATATTGATACAAATTCGTTTCAAATGAGACATATTGCTGTAATATACTCAAGTACAAGCGTTAAAATGGCAATAGCAGAGAAATATACTGCCTTGCGTATTTCACTAAAATGTTGTGGACCTCCATAAAATATGTCCAGATATTAATAAAAATTCGTTTCAAATGAGAAATATTTCTGTAATATACGCAAGTACAAGCGTTAAAATGCCAATAGCACAGAAATATACTGCCTTGCGTATTTCACTAAAATGTTGAGGACCTCCATAAAATATGTTCAGATATTGATACAAATTCGTTTCCAATGAGACATATTGCTGTAATATACGCAAATACAAGCGTTAAAATGCCAATAGCAGAGAAATATATTTCCTTGCGTATTTCACTAAAATGTTGTAGAACTCCATAAAATAAGTTCAGATATTGATACAAATTCGTTTCAAATGAGACATTTTGCTGTAATATACGCAAATACAAGCGTTAAAATGCCAACAGCAGAGAAATATATTTCCTTGCGTATTTCACTAAAATGTTATAGACCTCAATAAAATATGTTCAGATATTGATACAAATTCGTTTCTAATGAGACATATTGCTGTAATATACGCAAGTACAAGCGTTAAAATGCCAATAGCAGAGAAATATATTTCCTTGCGTATTTCACGAAATTGTTGTAGACCTCCATAAAATATGTTCAGATATTGATACAAATTCGATTCAAATGAGACATATTGCTGTAATATACGCAAGTACAAGCGTTAAAATGGCAATAGCAGAGAAATATACTGCCTTGCGTATTTCACTAAAATGTTGTGGACCTTCATAAAATATGTCCAGATATTGATACAAATTCGTTTCAAATGAGAAATATTTCTTTAATATACGCAAGTACAAGCGTTAAAATGCCAAAAGTACAGAAATATACTGCCTTGCGTATTTCACTAAAATGTTGAGGACCTCCATAAAATATGTTCAGATATTGATACAAATTCGTTTCCAATGAGACATATTGCTGTAATATACGCAAATACAAGCGTTAAAATGCCATAGCAGAGAAATATATTTCCTTGCGTATTTCACTAAAATGTTGTAGAACTGCATAAAATATGTTCAGATATTGATACAAATTCGTTTCAAATGAGACATATTGCTGTTATATACGCAAATACAAGCGTTAAAATGCCAATAGCACAGAAATATATTTCCTTGAGTATTTCACTAAAATGTTGTAGAACTCCATAAAATATGTTCAGATATTGATACAAATTCGTTTCAAATGAGACATATTGCTGTAATATACGCAAATACAAGCGTTAAAATGCCAATAGCAGAGAAATATATTTCCTTGCGTATTTCACTAAAATGTTGTAGACCTCCATAAAATATTTTCAGATATTGATACAAATTCGTTTCAAATGAGACATATTGCTGTAATATACGCAAGTACAAGCGTTAAAATACCAATAGCATAAAAATATACTGCCTTGCGTATTTCACTAAAATGTTGTGGACCTCCATAAAATATGTTCAGATATTGATACAAATTCGTTTTAAATGAGAAATATTGCTGTAATAAACGCAAGTACAAGCGTTAAAATGCCAATAGCACAGAAATATACTGCCTTGCGTATTTCACTAAAATGTTGAGGACCTCCATAAAATATGTTCAGATATTGATACAAATTCGTTTCCAATGAGACATATTGCTGTAATATACGCAAATACAAGCGTTAAAATGCCAATAGCAGAGAAATATATTTCCTTGCGTATTTCACTAAAATGTTGTAGACCTTCATAAAATATGTTCAGATATTGATACAAACTCGTTTCAAATGAGACATATTGCTGTAATATACGCAAATACAAGCGTTAAAATGCCAATAGCAGAGAAATATATTTCCTTGCGTATTTCACTAAAATGTTGTAGAACTCCATAAAATATTTTCAGATATTGATACTAATTCGTTTCAAATGAGACATATTGCTGTAATATACGCAAATACAAGCGTTAAAATGCCAATAGCAGAGAAATATATTTCCTTGTGTATTTCACTAAATTGTTGTAGACCTCCATAAAAAATGTTCAGATATTGATACAAATTCGTTTCCAATGAGACATATTGCTGTAATATACGCAAATACAAGCGTTAAAATGGCAATAGCAGAGAAATATACTGCCTTGCGTATTTCACTAAAATGTTGTGGACCTCCATAAAATATGTCCAGATATTGATACAAATTCGTTTCAAATGAGAAGTATTTCTGTAATATACGCAAGTACAAGCGTTAAAATGCCAATAGCACAGAAATATACTGTCTTGCGTATTTCACTAAAATGTTGAGGACCTCCATAAAATATGTTCAGATATTGATACAAATTCGTTTCCAATGAGACATATTGCTGTAATATACGCAAATACAAGCGTTAAAATGCCAATAGCAGAGAAATACATTTCCTTGCGTATTTCACTAAAATGTTGTAGAACTCTATAAAATATGTTCAGATATTGATACAAATTCGTTTCAAATGAGACATATTGCTGTAATTTACGCAAGTACAAGCGTTAAAAAACCAATAGCATAAAAATATACTGCCTTGCGTATTTCACTAAAATGTTGTGGACCTCCATAAAATATGTTCAGATATTGATACAAATTCGTTTTAAATGAGAAATATTGCTGTAATAAACGCAAGTACAAGCGTTAAAATGCCAAAAGCAGAGAAATATACTGCCTTGCGTATTTCACTAAAATGTTGTGGAACTCCATAAAATATGTTCAGATATTGATACAAATTCGTTTCCAATGAGACATATTGCTGTAATATACGCAAATACAAGCGTTAAAATGCCAATAGCAGAGATATATTTTTTCCTTGCGTATTTCACTAAAATGTTGTAGACCTTCATAAAATATGTTCAGATATTGATACAAACTCTTTTCAAATGAGACATATTGCTGTAATATACGCAAATACAAGCGTTAAAATGCCAATAGCAGAGAAAAATATTTCCTTGCGTATTTCACTAAAATGTTGTAGAACTCCATAAAATATGTTCAGATATTGATACAAATTCGTTTCAAATGAGACATATTGCTGTAATATGAGCAAATACAAGCGTTAAAATGCCAATAGCAGAGAAATATATTTCCTTGCGTATTTCACTAAAATGTTGTAGAACTCCATAAAATATGTTCAGATATAGATACAAATTCGTTTCAAATGAGACATATTGCTGTAATATACGCAAATACAAGCGTTAAAATGCCAATAGCAGAGAAATATATTTCCTTGCGTATTTCACTAAAATGTTGTAGAACTCCATAAAATATGCTCAGATATAGATACAAATTCGTTTCAAATGAGACATATTGCTGTAATATACGCAAATACAAGCGTTAAAATGCCAATAGCAGAGAAATATATTTCCTTGCGTATTTCACTAAAATGTTGTAGAACTCCATAAAATATGTTCAGATATTGATACAAATTCGTTTCAAATGAGACATATTGCTGTAATATACGCCAATACAAGCGTTAAAATGCCAATAGCAGAGAAATATATTTCCTTGCGTATTTCACTAAAATGTTGTAGAACTCCATAAAATATGTTCAGATATTGATACATATTTGTTTCAAATGAGACATATTGCTGTAATATACGCAAATACAAGCGTTAAAATGGCAATAGCAGAGAAATATATTTCCTTGCGTATTTCACTAAAATGTTGTAGAACTCCATAAAATATGTTCAGATATTGATACATATTTGTTTCAAATGAGACATATTGCTGTAATATACGCAAATACAAGCGTTAAAATGCCAATAGCAGAGAAATATATTTCCTTGCGTATTTCACTAAAATGTTGTAGACCTCCATAAAATATGTTCAGATATTGATACAAATTCGTTTCAAATGAGACATATTGCTGTAATATACGCAAGTACAAGCGTTAAAATGCCAAAAGCAGAGAAATATACTGCCTTGCGTATTTCACTAAAATGTTGTGTAACTCCATAAAATATGTTCAGATATTGATACAAATTCGTTTCAAATGAGACATATTGCTGTAATATACGCAAGTACAAGCGTTAAAATACCAATAGCATAAAAATATACTGCCTTGCGTATTTCACTAAAATGTTGTGGACCTCCATAAAATATGTTCAGATATTGATACAAATTCGTTTTAAATGAGAAA
>OX122903.1:6629060-6681554 GCA_944738965.1 Nebria brevicollis
CAATAGCAGAGAAATATACTGCCTTGCGTATTTCACTAAAATGTTGTGGACCTCCATAAAATATGTTCAGATATTGATACAAATTCTTTTCCAATGAGACATATTGCTGTTATATACGCAAATACAAGCGTTAAAATGCCAATAGCAGAGAAATATATTTCCTTGCGTATTTCACTAAAATGCTGTAGACCTCCATGAAATATGTTCAGATATTGATACAAATTCGTTTCAAATGAAACATATTGCTGTAATATACGCAAATACAAGCGTTAAATTGCCAAAAGCAGAGAAATATATTTCCTTGCGTATTTCACTAAAATTTTGGAGACCTCCATAAAATATGTTCAGATATTGATACAAATTCGTTTCAAATGAGACATATTGCTGTAATATACGCAAATACAAGCGTTAAAATGCCAATAGCAGAGAAATATATTTCCTTGCGTATTTCACTAAAATGTTGTAGACCTCCATAAAATATGGTCAGATATTGATACAAATTCGTTTCTAAGGAGACATATTGCTGTAATATACGCAAGTACAAGCTTTAATATGCCAATAGCAGAGAAATATACTGCCTTGCGTATTTCACTAAAATGTTGTGGACCTCCATAAAATATGTTCAGCTATTGATACAATTTCGTTTCAAATGAGACATATTGCTGTAATATACGCAAGTACAAGCATTAAAATGCCAATAGCAGAGCAATATACTGCCTTGCGTAATTCACTAAAATGTTGTGGACCTCCATAAAATATGTTCAGATATTGATACAAATTCGTTTCAAATGAGACATATTGCTGTAATATACGCAAATACAAGCGTTAAAATGCCAATAGCAGAGAAATATATTTCCTTGCGTATTTCACTAAAATGTTGTAGACCTCCATAAAATATGTTCAGATTTTGATACAAATTCGTTTCAAATGAGACATATTGCTGTAATATACGCAAGTACAAGCGTTAAAATGCCAATAGCAGAGTAATTTATTGCCTTGCATATTTCACTAAAATGTTGTGGACCTCCATAAAATATGTTCAGATATTGATACAAATTCGTTTCAAATGAGAAATATTGCTGTAATATACGCAAGTACAAGCGTTAAAATGCCAATAGCAGAGAAATATACTGCCTTGCGTATTTCACTAAAATGTTGTAGACCTCCATAAAATATGTTCAGATATTGATACAAATTCGTTTCAAATGAGAAATATTGCTGTAATATACGCAAGTACAAGCGTTAAAATGCCAAAAGCAGAGAAATATACTGCCTTGCGTATTTCACTAAAATATTGTGGACCTCCATAAAATATGTTCAGATATTGATACAAATTCGTTTCAAATGAGACATATTGCTGTAATATACGCAAGTACAAGCGTTAAAATGCCAAAAGCAGAGAAATATACTGCCTTGCGTATTTCACTAAAATGTTGTGGACCTCCATAAAATATGTTCAGATATTGATACAAATTCGTTTCCAATGAGACATATTGCTGTAATATACGCAAATACAAGCGTTAAAATGCCAATAGCAGAGAAATATATTTCCTTGCGTATTTCACTAAGATGTTGTAGAACTCCATAAAATATGTTCAGATATTGATACAAATTCGTTTCAAATGAGACATATTGCTGTAATATACGCAAGTACAAGCGTTAAAATGCCAATAGCAGAGAATTATACTTCCTTGCGTATTTCACTAAAATGTTGTGGACCTCCATAAAATATGTTCAGATATTGATACAAATTCGTTTCAAATGAGAAATATTGCTGTATTATACGCAAGTACAAGCGTTAAAATGCCAATAGCAGAGAAATATACTGCCTTGCGTATTTCACTAAAATATTGTGGACCTCCATAAAATATGTTCAGATATTGATACAAATTCGTTTCAAATGAGACATATTGCTGTAATATACGCAAGTACAAGCGTTAAAATGCCAAAAGCAGAGAAATATACTGCCTTGCGTATTTCACTAAAATGTTGTGGACCTCCATAAAATATGTTCAGATATTGATACAAATTCGTTTCAAATGAGACATATTGCTGTAATATACGCAAATACAAGCGTTAAAATGCCAATAGCAGAGAAATATATTTCCTTGCGTATTTTACTAAAATGTTGTAGACCTCCATAAAATATGTTCAGATATTGATACAGATTCGTTTCAAATGAGACATATTGCTGTAATATACGCAAGTACAAGCGTTAATATGCCAATAGCAGAGAAATATACTGCCTTGCGTATTTCACTAAAATATTGTGGACCTCCATAAAATATGTTCAGATATTGATACAAATTCGTTTCAAATGAGACATATTGCTGTAATATACGCAAGTACAAGCGTTAAAATGCCAAAAGCAGAGAAATATACTGCCTTGCGTATTTCACTAAAATGTTGTGGACCTCCATAAAATATGTTCAGATATTGATACAAATTCGTTTCAAATGAGACATATTGCTGTAATATACGCAAATACAAGCGTTAAAATGCCAATAGCAGAGAAATATATTTCCTTGCGTATTTTACTAAAATGTTGTAGACCTCCATAAAATATGTTCAGATATTGATACAGATTCGTTTCAAATGAGACATATTGCTGTAATATACGCAAGTACAAGCGTTAATATGCCAATAGCAGAGAAATATACTGCCTTGCGTATTTCACTAAAATGTTGTGGACCTCCATAAAATATGTTCAGCTATTGATACAAATTCGTTTCCAATGAGACATATTGCTGTAATATACGCAAGTACAAGCATTAAAATGCCAATAGCAGAGCAATATAATGCCTTGCGTATTTCGCTAAAATGTTGTGGACCTCCATAAAATATGTTCAGATATAGATACAAATTCGTTTCAAATGAGACATATTGCTGTAATATACGCAAATACAAGCGTTAAAATGCCAAAAGCAGAGAAATATATTTCCTTGCGTATTTCACTAAAATGTTGTAGAACTCCATAAAATATGTTCAGATATTGATACAAATTCGTTTCAAATGAGACATATTGCTGTAATATACACAAGTACAAGCGATAAAATGCCAATAGCAGAGAAATATACTGCCTTGCATATTTCACTAAAATGTTGTGGACCTCCATAAAATATGTTCAGATATTGATACAAATTCGTTTCAAATGAGAAATATTGCTGTAATATACGCATGTACAAGCGTTAAAATGCCAATAGCAGAGAAATATATTTCCTTGCGTATTTCACTAAAATGTTGTAGAACTCCATAAAATATGTTCAGATATTGATTCACATTCGTTTCAAATGAGACATATTGCTGTAATATACGCAAATACAAGCGTTAAAATGCCAATAGCAGAGAAATATATATCCTTGCGTATTTCACTAAAATGTTGTAGACCTCCATGAAATATGTTCAGATATTGATACAAATTCGTTTCAAATGAGACATATTGCTGTAATATACGCAAGTACAAGCGTTAAAATGCCAATAGCAGAGAAATATACTGCCTTGCGTATTTCACTAAAATGTTGTGGACCTCCATAAAATTTGTTCAGAAATTGATTCAAATTCGTTTCTTATGAGACATATTGCTGTAATATACGCAAATACAAGCGTAAAAATGCCAATAGCAGAGAAATATATTTCCTTGCGTATTTCACTAAATTGTTGTAGACCTCCATTAAATATGTTCAGATATTGATACAAATTCGTTTCAAATGAGACATATTGCTGTAATATACGCAAACACAAGCGTTAAAATGCCAATAGCAGAGAAATATATTTCCTTGCGTATTTCACTAAAATGTTGTAGAACTCCATAAAATATGTTCAGATATTGATACAAATTCGTTTCAAATGAGACATATTGCTGTAATATACACAAGTACAAACGTTAAAATGCCAATAGCAGAGTAATATACTGCCTTGCATATTTCACTAAAATGTTGTGGACCTCCATAAAATATGTTCAGATATTGATAAAAATTCGTTTCAAATGAGACATATTGCTGTAATATACGCAAGTACAAGCGTAAAATGCCAATAGCAGAGAAATATATTTCCTTGCGTATTTCACTAAAATGTTGTAGAACTCCATAAAATATGTTCAGATATTGATTCAAATTCGTTTCAAATGAGACTTATTGCTGTAATTTTCGCAAATACAAGCGTTAAAATGCCAATAGCAGAGAAATATATTTCCTTGCGTATTTCACTATAATGTTGTAGACCTCCATGAAATATGTTCAGATATTGATACAAATTCGTTTCAAATGAGACATATTGCTGTAATATACGCAAGTACAAGCGTTAAAATGCCAATAGCAGAGAAATATACTGCCTTGCGTATTTCACTAAAATGTTGTGGACCTCCATAAAATTTGTTCAGAAATTGATTCAAATTCGTTTCTAATGAGACATATTGCTGTAATATACGCAAATACAAGCGTTAAAATGCCAATAGCAGAGAAATATATTTCCTTGCGTATTTCACTAAAATGTTGTAGCCCTCCATAAAATATGTTCAGATATTGATACAAATTCGTTTCAAATGAGACATATTGCTGTAATATACGCAAATACAAGCGTTAAAATGCCAATAGCAGAGAAATATATTTCCTTGCGTATTTCACTAATATGTTGTAGAACTCCATAAAATATGTTCAGATATTGATTCAAATTCGTTTCTAATGAGACATATTGCTGTAATATACGCAAATACAAGCGTTAAAATGCCAATAGCAGAGAAATATATTTCCTTGCGTATTTCACTAAAATGTTGTAGACCTCCATGAAATATGTTCAGATATTGATACAAATTCGTTTCAAATGAGACATATTGCTGTAATATACGCAAGTACAAGCGTTAAAATGCCAAAAGCAGAGAAATATACTGTCTTGCGTATTTCACTAAAATGTTGTGGACCTCCATAAAATTTGTTCAGAAAGTGATTCAAATTCGTTTCTAATGAGACATATTGCTGTAATATACGCAAATACAAGCGTTAAAATGCCAATAGCAGAGAAATATATTTCCTTGCGTATTTCACTAAAATGTTGTAGACCTCCATAAAATATGTTCAGATATTGATACAAATTCGTTTCAAATGAGACATATTGCTGTAATATACGCAAGTACAAGCGTTAAAATGCCAATAGCAGAGAAATATAATGCCTTGCGTATTTCACTAAAATGTTGTGGACCTCCATAAAATATGTTCAGATATTGATACAAATTCGTTTCAAATGAGACATATTGCTGTAATATACGCAAATACAAGCGTTAAGATGCCAATAGCAGAGAAATATATTTCCTTACGTATTTCACTAAAATGTTGTAGAATTCCATAAAATATGTTCAGATATTGAAACAAATTCGTTTCAAATGAGACATATTGCTGTAATATACGCAAATACAAGCGTTAAAATGCCAATAGCAGAGAAATATATTTCCTTTCGTATTTCACTAAAATGTTGTAGACCTCCATAAAATATGTTCAGATATTGATACAAATTCGTTTCAAATGAGACATATTGCTGTAATATACGCAAGTACAAGCGTTAAAATGCCAATAGCAGAGAAATATACTGCCTTGCGTATTTCACTAAAATGTTGTGGTCCTCCATAAAATTTGTTCAGAAATTGATTCATATTCGTTTCTAATGAGACATATTGCTGTAATATACGCAAATACAAGCGTTAAAATGCCAATAGCAGAGAAATATATCTCCTTGCGTATTTCACTAAAATGTTGTAGAACTCCATAAAATATGTTCAGATATTGATACAAATTCGTTTCAAATGAGACATATTGCTGTAAAATACAAAAGTACAAACGTTAAAATGCCAATAGCAGAGAAATATACTGCCTTGCATATTTCACTAAAATGTTGTGGACCTCCATAAAATATGTTCAGATATTGATACAAATTCGTTTCAAATGAGACATATTGCTGTAATATACGCAAGTACAAGCGTTAAAATGCCAATAGCAGAGAAATATATTTCCTTGCGTATTTCACTAAAATGTTGTAGAACTCCTTAAAATATGTTCATATCTTGATACAAATTCGTTTCAAATGAGACATATTGCTGTAATATACGCAAATACAAGCGTTAAAATGCCAATAGCAGAGAAATATATTTCCTTGCATATTTCACTAAAATGTTGTAGAACTCTATAACATATGTTCAGATATTGATACAAATTCGTTTCAAATGAGACATATTGCTGTAATATACGCATATACAAGCGTTAAAATGCCAAAAGCAGAGAAAGATATTTCCTTGTGTATTTCACTAAAATTTTGTAGACCTCCATAAAATATGTTCAGATATTGATACAAATTCGTTTCAAATGAGACATATTGCTGTAATATACGCAAGTGCAAGCGTTAAAATGCCAATAGCAGAGAAATATACTGCCTTGCGTATTTCACTAAAATGTTGTGGACCTCCATAAAATATGTTCAGCTATTGATACAAATTCGTTTCCAATGAGACATATTGCTGTAATATACGCAAATACAAGCGTTAAAATGCCAATAGCAGAGAAATATATTTCCTTACGTATTTCACTAAAATGTTGTAGAACTCCATAAAATATGTTCAGATATTGATACAAATTCGTTTCAAATGAGACATATTGCTGTAATATGTAACAATAGCAGAGAAATATATTTCCTTGCGTATTTCGATAAAATGTTGTAGACCTCCATGAAATATGTTCAGATATTGATACAAATTCGTTTCAAATGAGACATATTGCTGTAATATACGCAAGTACAAGCGTTAAAATGCCAATAGCAGAGAAATATACTGCCTTGCGTATTTCACTAAAATGTTGTGGACCTCCATAAAATTTGTTCAGAAATTGATTCAAATTCGTTTCTAATGAGACATATTGCTGTAATATACGCAAATACAAGCGTTAAAATGCCAATAGCAGAGAAATATATTTCCTTGCATATTTCACTAAAATGTTGGAGAACTCCATAAAATATGTTCAGATATTGATACTAATTCGTTTCAAATGAGACATATTGCTGTAATATACGCAAGTACAAGCGTTAAAATGCCAAAAGCAGAGAAATATATTTCCTTGCGTATTTCACTAAAATGTTGTAGACCTCCAAAAAATATGTTCAGATATTGATACAAATTCGTTTCAAATGAGACATATTGCTGTAATATACGCAAATAAAAGCGTTAAAATGCCAATAGCAGAGAAATATATTTCCTTGCGTATTTCACTAAAATGTTGTAGAACTCCATAAAATATGTTCAGATATTGATACAAATTCATTTCAAATGAGACATATTGCTGTAATATACACAAGTACAAACGTTAAAATGCCAATAGCAGAGTAATATACTGCCTTGCATATTTCACTAAAATGTTGTGGACCTCCATAAAATATGTTCAGATATTGATTCAAATTCGTTTCAAATGAGACTTATTGCTGTAATTTACGCAAATACAAGCGTTAAAATGCCAATAGCAGAGAAATATATATTTCCTTGCGTATTTCACTAAAATGTTGTAGACCTCCATGAAATATGTTCTGATATTGATACAAATTCGTTTCAAATGAGACATATTGCTGTAAAATACGCAAGTACAAGCGTTAAAATGCCAATAGCAGAGAAATATACTGCCTTGCGTATTTCACTAAAATGTTGTGGACCTCCATAAAATTTGTTCAGAAATTGATTCAAATTCGTTTCTAATGAGACATATTGCTGTAATATACGCAAATACAAGCGTTAAAATGCCAATAGCAGAGAAATATATTTCCTTGCGTATTTCACTAAAATGTTGTAGCCCTCCATAAAATATGTTCAGATATTGATACAAATTCGTTTCAAATGAGACATATTGCTGTAATATACGCAAATACAAGCGTTACAATGCCAATAGCAGAGAAATAAATTTCCTTGCGTATTTCACTAAAATGTTGTAGAACTCCATAAAATATGTTCAGATATTGATACAAATTCGTTTCAAATGAGACATATTGCTGTAATATACGCAAATACAAGCGTTAAAATGCCAATAGCAGAGAAATATATTTCCTTGCATATTTCACTAAAATGTTGTAGAACTCCATAACATATGTTCAGATATTGATACAAATTCGTTTCAAATGAGACATATTGCTGTAATATACGCAAATACAAGCGTTAAAATGCCAAAAGCAGAGAAAAATATTTCCTTGTGTATTTCTCTAAAATTTTGTAGACCTCCATAAAAAATGTTCAGATATTGATACAAATTCGTTTCAAATGAGACATATTGCTGTAATATACGCAAGTACAAGCGTTAAAATGCCAATAGCAGAGAAATATACTGCCTTGCGTATTTCACTAAAATGTTGTGGACCTCCATAAAATATGTTCAGCTATTGATACAAATTCGTTTCCAATGAGACATATTGCTGTAATATACGCAAATACAAGCGTTAAAATGCCAATAGCAGAGAAATATATTTCCTTACGTATTTCACTAAAATGTTGTAGAACTCCATAAAATATGTTCAGTTATTGATACAAATTCGTTTCAAATGAGACATATTGCTGTAATATACGCAAATACAAGCGTTAAAATGCCAATAGCAGAGAAATATATTTCCTTGCGTATTTCACTAAAATGTTGTAGACCTCCATGAAATATGTTCAGATATTGATACAAATTCGTTTCAAATGAGACATATTGCTGTAAAATACGCAAGTACAAGCGTTAAAATGCCAATAGCAGAGAAATATACTGCCTTGCGTATTTCACTAAAATGTTGTGGACCTCCATAAAATTTGTTCAGAAATTGATTCAAATTCGTTTCTAATGAGACATATTGCTGTAATATACGCAAATACAAGCGTTAAAATGCCAATAGCAGAGAAATATATTTCCTTGCGTATTTCACTAAAATGTTGGAGAACTCCATAAAATATGTTCAGATATTGATACAAATTCGTTTCAAATGAGACATATTGCTGTAATATACGCAAGTACAAGCGTTAAAATGCCAAAAGCAGAGAAATATATTTCCTTGCGTATTTCACTAAAATGTTGTAGACCTCCAAAAAATATGTTCAGATATTGATACAAATTCGTTTCAAATGAGACATATTGCTGTAATATACGCAAATACAAGCGTTAAAATGCCAATAGCAGAGAAATATATTTCCTTGCGTATTTCACTAAAATGTTGTAGAACTCCATAAAATATGTTCAGATATTGATACAAATTCGTTTCAAATGAGACATATTGCTGTAATATACACAAGTACAAACGTTAAAATGCCAATAGCAGAGTAATATACTGCCTTGCATATTTCACTAAAATGTTGTGGACCTCCATAAAATATGTTCAGATATTGATACAAATTCGTTTCAAATGAGACATATTGCTGTAATATACGCAAGTACAAGCGTTAAAATGCCAATAGCAGAGAAATATATTTCCTTGCGTATTTCACTAAAATGTTGTAGAACTCCATAAAATATGTTCAGATATTGATTCAAATTCGTTTCAAATGAGACTTATTGCTGTAATTTACGCAAATACAAGCGTTAAAATGCCAATAGCAGAGAAATATATTTCCTTGCGTATTTCACTAAAATGTTGTAGACCTCCATGAAATATGTTCAGATATTGATACAAATTCGTTTCAAATGAGACATATTGCTGTAATATACGCAAGTACAAGCGTTAAAATGCCAATAGCAGAGAAATATACTGCCTTGCGTATTTCACTAAAATGTTGTGGACCTCCATAAAATTTGTTCAGAAATTGATTCAAATTCGTTTCTAATGAGACATATTGCTGTAATATACGCAAATACAAGCGTTAAAATGCCAATAGCAGAGAAATATATTTCCTTGCGTATTTCACTAAAATGTTGTAGCCCTCCATAAAATATGTTCAGATATTGATACAAATTCGTTTCAAATGAGACATATTGCTGTAATATACGCAAATACAAGCGTTAAAATGCCAATAGCAGAGAAATATATTTCCTTGCGTACTTCACTAAAATGTTGTAGAACTCCATAAAATATGTTCAGATATTGATACAAATTCGTTTCAAATGAGACATATTGCTGTAATATACGCAAATACAAGCGTTAAAATGCCAATAGCAGAGAAATATATTTCCTTGCGTATTTCTCTAAAATGTTGTAGACCTCCATAAAATATGTTCTGATATTGATACAAATTCGTTTCAAATGAGACATATTGCTGTAATATACGCAAGTACAAGCGTTAAAATGCCAATAGCAGAGAAATATACTGCCTCGCGTATTTCACTAAAATGTTGTGGTCCTCCATAAAATTTGTTCAGAAATTGATTCATATTCGTTTCTAATGAGACATATTGCTGTAATATACGCAAATACAAGCGTTAAAATGCCAATAGCAGAGAAATATATTTCCTTGCGTATTTCACTAAAATGTTGTAGACCTCCATAAAATATGTTCAGATATTGATACAAATTCGTTTCAAATGAGAAATATTGCTGTCATATACGCAAGTACAAGCGTTAAAATGCCAATAGCAGAGAAATATACTGCCTTGCGTATTTCACTAAAATGTAGACCTCCATAAAATATGTTCAGATATTGATACAAATTCGTTTCAAATGAAACATATTGCTGTAATATACGCAAGGACAAGCGTTAAAATGCCAATAGCAGAGAAATATATTTCCTTGCGTATTTCACTAAAATGTTGTAGAACTCCATAGAAAATGTTCAGATATTGATTCAAATTCGTTTCAAATGAGACATATTGCTGTAATATACGCAAATACAAGCGTTAAAATGCCAATAGCAGAGAAATATATTTCCTTGCGTATTTCACTAAAATGTTGTAGACCTCCATGAAATATGTTCAGATATAGATACAAATTCGTTTCAAATGAGAAATATTGCTGTAATATACGCAAGTACAAGCGTTAAAATGCCAATAGCAGAGAAATATACTGCCTTGCGTATTTCACTAAATTGTTGTAGACCTCCATAAAATATGTTCAGATATTGATACAAATTCGTTTCAAATGAGACATATTGCTGTAATATACGCAAGTACAAGCGTTAAAATGCCAATAGCAGAGAAATATATTTTCTTGCGTATTTCACTAAAATGTTGTAGAACTCCATAAAATATGTTCAGATATTGATTCAAATTCGTTTCAAATGAGACGTATTGCTGTAATATACGCAAATACAAGCGTTAAAATGCCAATAGCAGAGAAATATATTTCCTTGCGTATTTCACTAAAATGTTGTAGACCTCCATGTAATATGTTCAGATATTGATACAAATACGTTTCAAATGAGAAATATTGCTGTAATATACGCAAGTACAAGCGTTAAAATGCCAATAGCAGAGAAATATACTGCCTTGCGTATTTCACTAAACTGTTGTGGACCTCCATAAAATTTGTTCAGAAATTGATTCAAATTCGTTTCTAATGAGACATATTGCTGTAATATACGCAAATACAAGCGTTAAAATGCCAATAGCAGAGAAATATATTTCCTTGCGAATTTCACTAAAATGTTGTAGACCTCCATAAAATATGTTCAGATATTGATACAAATTCGTTTCAAATGAGACATATTGCTGTAACATACGCAAGTACAAGCGTTAAAATGCCAATAGCAGAGTAATATACTGCCTTGCGTATTTCACTAAAATGTTGTGGACCTCCATAAAATATGTTCAGATATTGATACAAATTCGTTTCAAATGAGACATATTGCTGTAATATACGCAAATACAAGCGTTAAAATGCCAATAGCAGAGAAATATATTTCCTTGCGTATTTCACTAAAATGTTGTAGAACTCCATAAAATATGTTCAGATATTGATACAAATTCGTTTCCAATGAGACATATTGCTGTAATATACGCATATACAAGCGTTAAAATGCCTATAGCAGAGAAATATATTTCCTTGCGAATTTCACTAAAATGTTGTAGAACTCCATCAAATATGTTTAGATTTTGATTCAAATTCGTTTCAAATGAGACATAATGCTGTAATATACGCAAATACAAGCGTTAAAATGCCAATAGCAGAGAAATATATTTCCTTGCGTATTTCACTAAAATGTTGTAGACCTCCATGAAATATGTTCAGATATTGATACAAATTCGTTTCAAATGAGACATATTGCTGTAATATATGCAAGTACAAGCGTTAAAATGCCAATAGCAGAGAAATATACTGCCTTGCGTATTTCACTAAAATGTTGTGGACCTCCATAAAATTTGTTCAGATATTGATTCAAATTCGTTTCTAATGAGACATATTGCTGTAATATACGCAAATACAAGCGTTAAAATGCCAATAGCAGAGAAATATATTTCCTTGCGTATTTCACTAAAATGTTGTAGACCTCCATAAAATATGTTCAGATATTGATACAAATTCGTTTCAAATGGGACATATTGCTGTAATATATGCAAGTACAAGCGTTAAAATGCCAATAGCAGAGAAATATACTGCCTTGCGTATTTCACTAAAATTTTGTGGACCTCCATAAAATATGTTCAGATATTGATACAAATTCGGTCCCAATGAGACATATTGCTGTTATATACGCAAATACAAGCGTTAAAATGCCAATAGCAGAGAAATATATTTCCTTGCGTATTTCACTAAAATGTTGTAGAACTCCATAAAATATGTTCAGATATTGATACAAATTCGTTTCCAATGAGACATATTGCTGTAATATACGCAAGTACAAGCGTTAAAATGCCAATAGCAGAGAAATATATTTCCTTGCGTATTTCACTAAAATGTTGTGGAACTCCATAAAATATGTTTAGATTTTGATTCAAATTCGTTTCAAATGAGACATAATGCTGTAATATACGCAAATACAAGCGTAAAAATGCCAATAGCAGAGAAATATATTTCCTTGCGTATTTCACTAAAATGTTGTAGACCTCCATGAAATATGTTCAGATATTGATACAAATTCGGTTCAAATGAGACATATTGCTGTAATATATGCAAGTACAAGCGTTAAAATGCCAATAGCAGAGAAATATACTGCCCTGCGTATTTCACTAAAATGTTGTGGACCTCCATAAAATATGTTCAGATATTGATACAAATTCGTTTCAAATGAGAAATATTGCTGTAATATACGCAAGTACAAGCGTTAAAATGCCAATAGTAGAGAAATATACTGCCTTGCGTATTTCACTAAAATGTTGTGGGCCTCCATAAAATATGTTCAGCTATTGATACAAATTCGTTTCCAATGAGACATATTGCTGTAATATATGCAAATACAAGCGTTAAAATGCCAATAGCAGAGCAATATATTCCCTTACGTATTTCACTAAAATGTTGTAGAACTCCATAAAATATGTTCAGATATTGATACAAATTCGTTTCAAATGAGACATATTGCTGTAATATACGCAAATACAAGCGTTAAAATGCCAATAGCCGAGAAATATATTTCCTTGCGTATTTCACTAAAATGTTGTAGACCTCCATGAAATATGTTCAGATATTGATACAAATTCGTTTCCAATGAGACATATTGTTGTAATATATGCAAATACAAGCGTTAAAATGCCAATAGCAGAGCAATATATTTCCTTACGTATTTCACTAAAATGTTGTAGAACTCCATAAAATATGTTCAGATATTGATACAAATTCGTTTCAAATGAGACATATTGCTGTAATATACGCAAATACAAGCGTTAAAATGCTAATAGCCGAGAAATATATTTCCTTGCGTTTTTCACTAATATGTTGTGGACCTCCATAAAATTTTGTTCAGAAATTGATTCAAATTTGTTTCTAATGAGACATATTGCTGTAATATACGCAAATACAAGCGTTAAAATGCCAATAGCAGAGAAATATATTTCCTTGCGTATTTCAATAAAATGTTGTAGACCTCCATTAAATATGTCCAGATATTGATACAAATTCGTTTCAAATGAGACATATTGCTGTAATATACGCAAGTACAAGCGTTAAAATGTCAATAGCAGAGTAATATACTGCCTTGCGTATTTCACTAAAATGTTGTGGACCTCCATAAAATATGTTCAGATATTGATACAAATTCGTTTCAAATGAGACATATTGCTGTAATATACGCTAATACAAGCGTTAAAATGCCAATAGCAGAGAAATATATTTCCTTGCGTATTTCACTAAAATGTTGTAGAACTCCATAAAATATGTTCAGATATTGATACAAATTCGTTTCCAATGAGACATATTGCTGTAATATACGCAAGTACAAGCGTTAAAATGCCAATAGCAGAGAAATATATTTCCTTGCGTATTTCACTAAAATGTTGTAGAACTCCATAAAATATGTTTAGATTTTGATGCAAATTCGTTTCAAATGAGACATAATGCTGTAATATACGCAAATAAAAGCGTTAAAATGCCAATAGCAGAGAAATATATTTCCTTGCGTATTTCACTAAAATGTTGTAGACCTCCATGAAATATGTTCAGATATTGATACAAATTCGTTTCAAATGAGACATATTGCTGTAATATATGCAAGTACAAGCGTTAAAATGCCAATAGCAGAGAAATATACTGCCTTGCGTATTTCACTAAAATGTTGTGGACCTCCATAAAATTTGTTCAGATATTGATTCAAATTCGTTTCTAATGAGACATATTGCTGTAATATACGCAAATACAAGCGTTAAAATGCCAATAGCAGAGAAATATATTTCCTTGCGTATTTCACTAAAATGTTGTAGACCTCCATAAAATATGTTCAGATATTGATACAAATTCGTTTCAAATGAGACATATTGCTGTAATATATGCTAGTACAAGCGTTAAAATGCCAATAGCAGAGAAATATACTGCCTTGCGTATTTCACTATAATGTTGTGGACCTCCATAAAATATGTTCAGATATTGATACAAATTCGGTTCCAATGAGACATATTGCTGTTATATACGCAAATACCAGCGTTAAATTGCCAATAGCAGAGAAATATATTTCCTTGCGTATTTCACTAAAATGTTGTAGAACTCCATAAAATATGTTCAGATATTGATACAAATTCGTTTCAAATGAGACATATTGCTGTAATATACGCAAATACAAGCGTTAAAATGCCAATAGCAGAGAAATATATTTCCTTACGTATTTCACTAAAATGTTGTAGAACTCCATAAAAATGTTCAGATATTGATACAAATTCGTTTCAAATGAGACATATTGCTGTAATATACGCAAATACAAGCGTTAAAATGCCAATAGCAGAGAAATATATTTCCTTGTGTATTTCACTAAAGTGTTGTAGACCTCCATGAAATATGTTCAGATATTGATACAAATTCGTTTCAAATGAGACATATTGCTGTAATATACGCACGTACAAGCGTTAAAATGCCAATAGCAGAGAAATATACTGCCTTGCGTATTTCACTAAAATGTTGTGGACCTCCATAAAATTTGTTCAGAAATTGATTCAAATTCGTTTCTAATGAGACATATTGCTGTAATATACGCAAATACAAGCGTTAAAATGCCAATAGCAGAGAAATATACTGCCTTGCGTATTTCACTAAAATGTAGTGGACCTCCATAAAATATGTTCAGATATTGATACAAATTCGTTTCAAATGAGACATATTGCTGTAATATACGCAAATACAAGCGTTAAAATGCCAATAGCAGAGAAATATATTTCCTTGCGTATTTCACTAAAATGTTGTAGAACTCCATAAAATATGTTCAGATATTGATACAAATTCGTTTCAAATGAAACATATTGCTGTAATATACGCAAGTACAAGCGTTAAAATGCCAATAGCAGAGAAATATACTGCCTTGCGTATTTCACTAAAATGTTGTGGACCTCCATAAAATATGTTCAGATATTGATACAAATTCGTTTCAAATGAGAAATTTTGCTGTAATATACGCAAGTACAAGCGTTAAAATGCCAATAGCAGAGAAATATACTGCCTTGCGTATTTCACTAAAATGTTGTGGGCCTCCATAAAATATGTTCAGCTATTGATACAAATTCGTTTCCAATGAGACATATTGCTGTAATATATGCAAATACAAGCGTTAAAATGCCAATAGCAGAGCAATATATTTCCTTACGTATTTCACTAAAATGTTGTAGAACTCCATAAAATATGTTCAGATATTGATACAAATTCGTTTCAAATGAGACATATTGCTGTAATATACGCAAATACAAGCGTTAAAATGCCAATAGCCGGGAAATATATTTCCTTGCGTATTTCACTAAAATGTTGTAGACCTCCATGAAATATGTTCAGATATTGATACAAATTCGTTTCCAATGAGACATATTGCTGTAATATATGCAAATACAAGCGTTAAAATGCCAATAGCAGAGCAATATATTTCCTTACGTATTTCACTAAAATGTTGTAGAACTCCATAAAATATGTTCAGATATTGATACAAATTCGTTTCAAATGAGACATATTGCTGTAATATACGCAAATACAAGCGTTAAAATGCCAATAGCCGAGAAATATATTTCCTTGCGTTTTTCACTAAAATGTTGTGGACCTCCATAAAATTTTGTTCAGAAATTGATTCAAATTCGTTTCTAATGAGACATATTGCTGTAATATACGCAAATACAAGCGTTAAAATGCCAATAGCAGAGAAATATATTTCCTTGCGTATTTCACTAAAATGTTGTAGACCTCCATTAAATATGTCCAGATATTGATACAAATTCGTTTCAAATGAGACATATTGCTGTAATATACGCAAGTACAAGCGTTAAAATGCCAATAGCAGAGTAATATACTGCCTTGCGTATTTCACTAAAATGTTGTGGACCTCCATAAAATATGTTCAGATATTGATACAAATTCGTTTCAAATGAGACATATTGCTGTAATATACGCAAATACAAGCGTTAAAATGCCAATAGCAGAGAAATATATTTCCTTGCGTATTTCACTAAAATGTTGTAGAACTCCATAAAATATGTTCAGATATTGATACAAATTCGTTTCCAATGAGACATATTGCTGTAATATACGCAAGTACAAGCGTTAAAATGCCATTAGCAGAGAAATATATTTCCTTGCGTATTTCACTAAAATGTTGTAGAACTCCATAAAATATGTTTAGATTTTGATTCAAATTCGTTTCAAATGAGACATAATGCTGTAATATACGCAAATACAAGCGTTAAAATGCCAATAGCAGAGAAATATATTTCCTTGCGTATTTCACTAAAATGTTGTAGACCTCCATGAAATATGTTCAGATATTGATACAAATTCGGTTCCAATGAGACATATTGCTGTTATATACGCAAATACAAGCGTTAAAATGCCAATAGCAGAGAAATATATTTCCTTGAGTATTTCACTAAAATGTTGTAGAACTCCATAAAATATGTTCAGATATTGATTCAAATTCGTTTCAAATGAGACATATTGCTGTAATATACGCAAATACAAGCGTTAAAATGCCAATAGCAGAGAAATATATTTCCTTACGTATTTCACTAAAATGTTGTAGAACTCCATAAAATATGTTCAGATATTGATACAAATTCGTTTCAAATGAGACATATTGCTGTAATATACGCAAATACAAGCGTTAAAATGCCAATAGCCGAGAAATATATTTCCTTGCGTATTTCACTAAAATGTTGTAGACCTCCATGAAATATTTTCAGATATTGATACAAATTCGTTTCAATTGAGACATATTGCTGTAATATACGCAAGTACAAGCGTTAAAATGCCAATAGCAGAGAAATATACTGCCTTGCGTATTTCACTAAAATGTTGTGGACCTCCATAAAATTTGTTCAGAAATTGATTCAAATTCGTTTCTAATGAGACATATTGCTGTAATATACGCAAATACAAGCGTTAAAATGCCAATAGCAGAGAAATATACTGCCTTGCGTATGTCACTAAAATGTAGTGGACCTCCATAAAATATGTTCAGATATTGATACAAATTCGTTTCAAATGCGACATATTGCTGTAATATACGCAAATACAAGCGTTAAAATGCCAATAGCAGAGAAATATATTTCCTTGCGTATTTCACTAAAATGTTGTAGAACTCCATAAAATATGTTCAGATATTGATACAAATTCGTTTCAAATGAGACATATTGCTGTAATATACGCAAGTACAAGCGTTAAAATGCCAATAGCAGAGAAATATACTGCCTTGCGTATTTCACTAAACTGTTGTGGACCTCCATAAAATTTGTTCAGAAATTGATTCAAATTCGTTTCTAATGAGACATATTGCTGTAATATACGCAAATACAAGCGTTAAAATGCCAATAGCAGAGAAATATATTTCCTTGCGAATTTCACTAAAATGTTGTAGACCTCCATAAAATATGTTCAGATATTGATACAAATTCGTTTCAAATGAGACATATTGCTGTAACATACGCAAGTACAAGCGTTAAAATGCCAATAGGAGAGTAATATACTGCCTTGCGTATTTCACTAAAATGTTGTGGACCTCCATAAAATATGTTCAGATATTGATACAAATTCGTTTCAAATGAGACATATTGCTGTAATATACGCAAATACAAGCGTTAAAATGCCAATAGCAGAGAAATATATTTCCTTGCGTATTTCACTAAAATGTTGTAGAACTCCATAAAATATGTTCAGATATAGATACAAATTCGTTTCCAATGAGACATATTGCTGTAATATACGCAAGTACAAGCGTTAAAATGCCAATAGCAGAGAAATATATTTCCTTGCGTATTTCAATAAAATGTTGTACAACTCCATAAAATATGTTTAGATTTTGATTCAAATTCGTTTCAAATGAGACATAATGCTGTAATATACGCAAATACAAGCGTTAAAATGCCAATAGCAGAGAAATATATTTCCTTGCGTATTTCACTAAAATGTTGTAGACCTCCATGAAATATGTTCAGATATTGATACAAATTCGTTTCAAATGAGACATATTGCTGTAATATACGCAAATACAAGCGTTAAAATGCCAATAGCCGGGAAATATATTTCCTTGCGTATTTCACTAAAATGTTGTAGACCTCCATGAAATATGTTCAGATATTGATACAAATTCGTTTCCAATGAGACATATTGCTGTAATATATGCAAATACAAGCGTTAAAATGCCAATAGCAGAGCAATATATTTCCTTACGTATTTCACTAAAATGTTGTAGAACTCCATAAAATATGTTCAGATATTGATACAAATTCGTATCAAATGAGACATATTGCTGTATTATACGCAAATACAAGCGTTAAAATGCCAATAGCCGAGAAATATATTTCCTTGCGTTTTTCACTAAAATGTTGTGGACCTCCATAAAATTTTGTTCAGAAATTGATTCAAATTCGTTTCTAATGAGACATATTGCTGTAATATACGCAAATACAAGCGTTAAAATGCCAATAGCAGAGAAATATATTTCCTTGCGTATTTCACAAAAATGTTGTAGACCTCCATTAAATATGTCCAGATATTGATACAAATTCGTTTCAAATGAGACATATTGCTGTAATATACGCAAGTACAAGCGTTAAAATGCCAATAGCAGAGTAATATACTGCCTTGCGTATTTCACTAAAATGTTGTGGACCTCCATAAAATATGTTCAGATATTGATACAAATTCGTTTCAAATGAGACATATTGCTGTAATATACGCAAATACAAGCGTTAAAATGCCAATAGCAGAGAAATATATTTCCTTGCGTATTTCACTAAAATGTTGTAGAACTCCATAAAATATGTTCAGATATTGATACAAATTCGTTTCCAATGAGACATATTGCTGTAATATACGCAAGTACAAGCGTTAAAATGCCAATAGCAGAGAAATATATTTCCTTGCGTATTTCACTAAAATGTTGTAGAACTCCATAAAATATGTTTAGATTTTGATTCAAATTCGTTTCAAATGAGACATAATGCTGTAATATACGCAAATACAAGCGTTAAAATGCCAATAGCAGAGAAATATATTTCCTTGCGTATTTCACTAAAATGTTGTAGACCTCCATGAAATATGTTCAGATATTGATACAAATTCGTTTCAAATGAGACATATTGCTGTAATATATGCAAGTACAAGCGTTAAAATGCCAATAGCAGAGAAATATACTGCCTTGCGTATTTCACTAAAATGTTGTGGACCTCCATAATATTTGTTCAGATATTGATTCAAATTCGTTTCTAATGAGACATATTGCTGTAATATCCGCAAATACAAGCGTTAAAATGCCAATAGCAGAGAAATATATTTCCTTGCGTATTTCACTAAAATGTTGTAGACCTCCATAAAATATGTTCAGATATTGATACAAATTCGTTTCAAATGAGACATATTGCTGTAATATATGCAAGTACAAGCGTTAAAATGCCAATAGCAGAGAAATATACTGCCTTGCGTATTTCACTAAAATTTTGTGGACCTCCATAAAATATGTTCAGATATTGATACAAATTCGGTTCCAATGAGACATATTGCTGTTATATACGCAAATACAAGCGTTAAAATGCCAATAGCAGAGAAATATATTTCCTTGAGTATTTCACTAAAATGTTGTAGAACTCCATAAAATATGTTCAGATATTGATACAAATTCGTTTCAAATGAGACATATTGCTGTAATATACGCAAATACAAGCGTTAAAATGCCAATAGCAGAGAAATATATTTCCTTACGTATTTCACTAAAATGTTGTAGAACTCCATAAAATATGTTCAGATATTGATACAAATTCGTTTCAAATGAGACATATTGCTGTAGTATACGCAAATACAAGCGTTAAAATGCCAATAGCAGAGAAATATATTTCCTTGCGTATTTCACTAAAATGTTGTACACCTCCATGAAATATGTTCAGATATTGATACAAATTCGTTTCAAATGAGACATATTGCTGTAATATACGCAAGTACAAGCGTTAAAATGCCAATAGCAGAGAAATATACTGCCTTGCGTATTTCACTAAAATGTTGTGGACCTCCAAAAAATTTGTTCAGAAATTGATTCAAATTCGTTTCTAATGAGACATATTGCTGTAATATACGCAAATACAAGCGTTAAAATGCCAATAGCAGAGAAATATACTGCCTTGCGTATTTCACTAAAATGTAGTGGACCTCCATAAAATATGTTCAGATATTGATACAAATTCGTTTCAAATGAGACATATTGCTGTAATATACGCAAATACAAGCGTTAAAATGCCAATAGCAGAGAAATATATTTCTTTGCGTATTTCACTAAAATGTTGTAGAACTCCATAAAATATGTTCAGATATTGATACAAATTCGTTTCAAATGAGACATATTGCTGTAATATACGCAAGTACAAGCGTTAAAATGCCAATAGCAGAGAAATATACTGCCTTGCGTATTTCACTAAAATGTTGTGGACCTCCATAAAATATGTTCAGATATTGATACAAATTCGTTTCAAATGAGAAATATTGCTGTAATATACGCAAGTACAAGCGTTAAAATGCCAATAGCAGAGAAATATACTGCCTTGCGTATTTCACTAAACTGTTGTGGACCTCCATAAAATTTGTTCAGAAATTGATTCAAATTCGTTTCTAATGAGACATATTGCTGTAATATACGCAAATACAAGCGTTAAAATGCCAATAGCAGAGAAATATATTTCCTTGCGAATTTCACTAAAATGTTGTAGACCTCCATAAAATATGTTCAGATATTGATACAAATTCGTTTCAAATGAGACATATTGCTGTAACATACGCAAGTACAAGCGTTAAAATGCCAATAGGAGAGTAATATACTGCCTTGCGTATTTCACTAAAATGTTGTGGACCTCCATAAATCATGTTCAGATATTGATACAAATTCGTTTCAAATGAGACATATTGCTGTAATATACGCAAATACAAGCGTTAAAATGCCAATAGCAGAGAAATATATTTCCTTGCGTATTTCACTAAAATGTTGTAGAACTCCATAAAATATGTTCAGATATAGATACAAATTCGTTTCCAATGAGACATATTGCTGTAATATACGCAAGTACAAGCGTTAAAATGCCAATAGCAGAGAAATATATTTCCTTGCGTATTTCAATAAAATGTTGTAGAACTCCATAAAATATGTTTAGATTTTGATTCAAATTCGTTTCAAATGAGACATAATGCTGTAATATACGCAAATACAAGCGTTAAAATGCCAATAGCAGAGAAATATATTTCCTTGCGTATTTCACTAAAATGTTGTAGAACTCCATAAAATATGTTCAGATATTGATACAAATTCGTTTCAAATGAGACATATTAATGTAATATACGCAAGTACAAGCGTTAAAATGCCAATAGCAGAGAAATATACTGCCTTGCGTATTTCACTAAAATGTTGTGGACCTCCATAAAATATGTTCAGATATTGATACAAATTCGTTTCAAATGAGAAATATTGCTGTAATATACGCAAGTACAAGCGTTAAAATGCCAATAGCAGAGAAATATACTGCCTTGCGTATTTAACTAAAATGTTGTGGGCCTCCATAAAATATGTTCAGCTATTGATACAAATTCGTTTCCAATGAGACATATTGCTGTAATATATGCAAATACAAGCGTTAAAATGCCAATAGCAGAGCAATATATTTCCTTACGTATTTCACTAAAATGTTGTAGAACTCCATAAAATATGTTCAGATATTGATACAAATTCGTTTCAAATGAGACATATTGCTGTAATATACGCAAATACAAGCGTTAAAATGCCAATAGCCGAGAAATATATTTCCTTGCGTATTTCACTAAAATGTTGTAGACCTCCATGAAATATGTTCAGATATTGATACAAATTCGTTTCCAATGAGACATATTGCTGTAATATATGCAAATACAAGCGTTAAAATGCCAATAGCAGAGCAATATATTTCCTTACGTATTTCACTAAAATGTTGTAGAACTCCATAAAATATGTTCAGATATTGATACAAATTCGTTTCAAATGAGACATATTGCTGTAATATACGCAAATACAAGCGTTAAAATGCCAATAGCCGAGAAATATATTTCCTTGCGTTTTTCACTAAAATGTTGTGGACCTCCATAAAATTTTGTTCAGAAATTGATTCAAATTCGTTTCTAATGAGACATATTGCTGTAATATACGCAAATACAAGCGTTAAAATGCCAATAGCAGAGAAATATATTTCCTTGCGTATTTCACTAAAATGTTGTAGACCTCCATTAAATATGTCCAGATATTGATACAAATTCGTTTCAAATGAGACATATTGCTGTAATATACGCAAGTACATGCCAATAGCAGAGTAATATACTGCCTTGCGTATTTCACTAAAATGTTGTGGACCTCCATAAAATATGTTCAGATATTGATACAAATTCGTTTCAAATGAGACATATTGCTGTAATATACGCAAATACAAGCGTTAAAATGCCAATAGCAGAGAAATATTTTTCCTTGCGTATTTCACTAAAATGTTGTAGAACTCCATAAAATATGTTTAGATTTTGATTCAAATTCGTTTCAAATGAGACATAATGCTGTAATATACGCAAATACAAGCGTTAAAATGCCAATAGAAGAGAAATATATTTCCTTGCGTATTTCACTAAAATGTTGTAGACCTCCATGAAATATGTTCAGATATTGATACAAATTCGTTTCAAATGAGATATATTGCTGTAATATATGCAAGTTCAAGCGTTAAAATGCCAATAGCAGAGAAATATACTGCCTTGCGTATTTCACTAAAATGTTGTGGACCTCCATAAAATTTGTTCAGATATTGATTCAAATTCGTTTCTAATGAGACATATTGCTGTAATATACGCAAATACAAGCGTTAAAATGCCAATAGCAGAGAATTATATTTCCTTGCGTATTTCACTAAAATGTTGTAGACCTCCATAAAATATGTTCAGATATTGATACAAATTCGTTTCAAATGAGGCATATTGCTGTAATTTACGCAAATACAAGCGTTAAAATGCCAATAGCAGAGAAATATACTGCCTTGCGTATTTCACTAAAATGTAGTGGACCTCCATAAAATATGTTCAGATATTGATACAAATTCGTTTCAAATGAGACATATTGCTGTAATATACGCAAATACAAGCGTTAAAATGCCAATAGCAGAGAAATATATTTCCTTGCGTAATTCACTAAAATGTTGTAGAACTCCATAATATATGTTCAGTTATTGATACAAATTCGTTTCAAATGAGACATATTGCTGTAATATACGCAAGTACAAGCGTTAAAATGCCAATAGCAGAGAAATATACTGCCTTGCGTATTTCACTAAAATGTTGTGGACCTCCATAAAATATGTTCAGATATTGATACAAATTCGTTTCAAATGAGAAATATTGCTGTAATATACGCAAGTACAAGCGTTAAAATGCCAATAGTAGAGAAATATACTGCCTTGCGTATTTCACTAAAATGTTGTAGAACTCCATAAAATATGTTCAGATATTGATACAAATTCGTTTCAAATGAGACATATTGCTGTAATATACGCAAATACAAGCGTTAAAATGCCAATAGCCGAGAAATATATTTCCTTGCGTTTTTCACTAAAAGGTTGTGGACCTCCATAAAATTTTGTTCAGAAATTGATTCAAATTCGTTTCTAATGAGACATATTGCTGTAATATACGCAAATACAAGCGGTAAAATGCCAATAGCAGAGAAATATATTTCCTTGCGTATTTCAATAAAATGTTGTAGACCTCCATTAAATATGTCCAGATATTGATACAAATTCGTTTCAAATGAGACATATTGCTGTAATATACGCTAATACAAACGTTAAAATGCCAATAGCAGAGAAATATATTTCCTTGCGTATTTCACTAAAATGTTGTAGAACTCCATAAAATATGTTCAGATATTGATACAAATTCGTTTCCAATGAGACATATTGCTGTAATATACGCAAGTACAAGCGTTAAAATGCCAATAGCAGAGAAATATATTTCCTTGCGTATTTCACTAAAATGTTGTAGAACTCCATAAAATATGTTTAGATTTTGATTCAAATTCGTTTCAAATGAGACATAATGCTGTAATATACGCAAATACAAGCGTTAAAATGCCAATAGCAGAGAAATATATTTCCTTGCGTATTTCACTAAAATGTTGTAGACCTCCATGAAATATGTTCAGATATTGATACAAATTCGTTTCAAATGAGACATATTGCTGTAATATATGCAAGTACAAGCGTTAAAATGCCAATAGCAGAGAAATATACTGCCTTGCGTATTTCACTAAAATGTTGTGGACCTCCATAAAATTTGTTCAGATATTGATTCAAATTCGTTTCTATTGAGACATATTGCTGTAATATACGCAAATACAAGCGTTAAAATGCCAATAGCAGAGAAATATATTTCCTTGCGTATTTCACTAAAATGTTGTAGACCTCCATAAAATATGTTCAGATATTGATACAAATTCGTTTCAAATGAGACATATTGCTGTAATATATGCAAGTACAAGCGTTAAAATGCCAATAGCAGAGAAATATACTGCCTTGCGTATTTCACTAAAATGTTGTGGACCTCCATAAAATATGTTCAGATATTGATACAAATTCGGTTCCAATGAGACATATTGCTGTTATATACGCAAATACCAGCGTTAAAATGCCAATAGCAGAGAAATATATTTCCTTGCGTATTTCACTAAAATGTTGTAGAACTCCATAAAATATGTTCAGATATTGATACAAATTCGTTTCAAATGAGACATATTGCTGTAATATACGCAAATACAAGCGTTAAAATGCCAATAGCCGGGAAATATATTTCCTTGCGTATTTCACTAAAATGTTGTAGACCTCCATGAAATATGTTCAGATATTGATACAAATTCGTTTCAAATGAGACATATTGCTGTAATATACGCAAGTACAAGCGTTAAAATGCCAATAGCAGAGAAATATACTGCCTTGCGTATTTCACTAAAATGTTGTGGACCTCCATAAAATTTGTTCAGAAATTGATTCAAATTCGTTTCTAATGAGACATATTGCTGTAATATACGCAAATACAAGCGTTAAAATGCCAATAGCAGAGAAATATACTGCCTTGCGTATGTCACTAAAATGTAGTGGACCTCCATAAAATATGTTCAGATATTGATACAAATTCGTTTCAAATGAGACATATTGCTGTAATATACGCAAATACAAGCGTTAAAATGCCAATAGCAGAGAAATATATTTCCTTGCGTATTTCACTAAAATGTTGTAGAACTCCATAAAATATGTTCAGATATTGATACAAATTCGTTTCAAATGAAACATATTGCTGTAATATACACAAGTACAAGCGTTAAAATGCCAGTAGCAGAGAAATATACTGCCTTGCGTATTTCACTAAAATGTTGTGGACCTCCATAAAATATGTTCAGATATTGATAAAAATTCGTTTCAAATGAGAAATATTGCTGTAATATACGCAAGTACAAGCGTTAAAATGCCAATAGCAGAGAAATATACTGCCTTGCGTATTTCACTAAAATGTTGTGGGCCTCCATAAAATATGTTCAGCTATTGATACAAATTCGTTTCCAATGAGACATATTGCTGTAATATATGCAAATACAAGCGTTAAAATGCCAATAGCAGAGCAATATATTTCCTTACGTATTTCACTAAAATGTTGTAGAACTCCATAAAATATGTTCAGATATTGATACAAATTCGTTTCAAATGAGACATATTGCTGTAATATACGCAAATACAAGCGTTAAAATGCCAATAGCCGGGAAATATATTTCCTTGCGTATTTCACTAAAATGTTGTAGACCTCCATGAAATATGTTCAGATATTGATACAAATTCGTTTCCAATGAGACATATTGCTGTAATATACGCAAATACAAGCGTTAAAATGCCAATAGCAGAGAAATATATTTCCTTGCGTATTTCACTAAAATGTTGTAGACCTCCATAAAATATGTTCAGATATTGATACAAATTCGTTTCAAATGAGACATATTGCTGTAATATATGCAAGTACAAGCGTTAAAATGCCAATAGCAGAGAAATATACTGCCTTGCGTATTTCACTAAAATGTTGTGGACCTCCATAAAATATGTTTAGATATTGATACAAATTCGGTTCCAATGAGACATATTGCTGTAATATACGCAAATACAAGCGTTAAAATGCCAATAGCAGAGAAATATATTTCCTTACGTATTTCACTAAAATGTTGTAGAACTCCATAAAATATGTTCAGATATTGATACAAATTCGTTTCAAATGAGACATATTGCTGTAATATACGCAAATACAAGCGTTAAAATGCCAATAGCAGAGAAATATATTTCCTTGTGTATTTCACTAAAATGTTGTAGACCTCCATGAAATATGTTCAGATATTGATACAAATTCGTTTCAAATGAGACATATTGCTGTAATATACGCAAGTACAAGCGTTAAAATGCCAATAGCAGAGAAATATAATGCCTTGCGTATTTCACTAAAATGTTGTGGACCTCCATAAAATTTGTTCAGAAATTGATTCAAATTCGTTTCTAATGAGACATATTGCTGTAATATACGCAAATACAAGCGTTAAAATGCCAATAGCAGAGAAATATACTGCCTTGCGTATTTCACTAAAATGTAGTGGACCTCCATAAAATATGTTCAGATATTGATACAAATTCGTTTCAAATGAGACATATTGCTGTAATATACGCAAATACAAGCGTTAAAATGCCAATAGCAGAGAAATATATTTCCTTGCGTATTTCACTAAAATGTTGTAGAACTCCATAAAATATGTTCAGATATTGATACAAATTCGTTTCAAATGAAACATATTGCTGTAATATACGCAAGTACAAGCGTTAAAATGCCAATAGCAGAGAAATATACTGCCTTGCGTATTTCACTAAAATGTTGTGGACCTCCATAAAATATGTTCAGATATTGATACAAATTCGTTTCAAATGAGAAATATTGCTGTAATATACGCAAGTACAAGCGTTAAAATGCCAATAGCAGAGAAATATACTGCCTTGCGTATTTCACTAAAATGTTGTGGGCCTCCATAAAATATGTTCAGCTATTGATACAAATTCGTTTCCAATGAGACATATTGCTGTAATATATGCAAATACAAGCGTTAAAATGCCAATAGCAGAGCAATATATTTCCTTACGTATTTCACTAAAATGTTGTAGAACTCCATAAAATATGTTCAGATATTGATACAAATTCGTTTCAAATGAGACATATTGCTGTAATATACGCAAATACAAGCGTTAAAATGCCAATAGCCGGGAAATATATTTCCTTGCGTATTTCACTAAAATGTTGTAGAACTCCATAAAATATGTTTAGATTTTGATTCAAATTCGTTTCAAATGAGACATAATGCTGTAATATACGCAAATACAAGCGTTAAAATGCCAATAGCAGAGAAATATATTTCCTTGCGTATTTCACTAAAATGTTGTAGACCTCCATGAAATATGTTCAGATATTGATACAAATTCGTTTCAAATGAGACATATTGCTGTAATATATGCAAGTACAAGCGTTAAAATGCCAATAGCAGAGAAATATACTGCCTTGCGTATTTCATTAAAATGTTGTGGACCTCCATAAAATTTGTTCAGATATTGATTCAAATTCGTTTCTATTGAGACATATTGCTGTAATATACGCAAATACAAGCGTTAAAATGCCAATAGCAGAGAAATATATTTCCTTGCGTATTTCACTAAAATGTTGTAGACCTCCATAAAATATGTTCAGATATTGATACAAATTCGTTTCAAATGAGACATATTGCTGTAATATATGCAAGTACAAGCGTTAAAATGCCAATAGCAGAGAAATATACTGCCTTGCGTATTTCACTAAAATGTTGTGGACCTCCATAAAATATGTTCAGATATTGATACAAATTCGGTTCCAATGAGACATATTGCTGTTATATACGCAAATACCAGCGTTAAAATGCCAATAGCAGAGAAATATATTTCCTTGCGTATTTCACTAAAATGTTGTAGAACTCCATAAAATATGTTCAGATATTGATACAAATTCGTTTCAAATGAGACATATTGCTGTAATATACGCAAATACAAGCGTTAAAATGCCAATAGCCGGGAAATATATTTCCTTGCGTATTTCACTAAAATGTTGTAGACCTCCATGAAATATGTTCAGATATTGATACAAATTCGTTTCAAATGAGACATATTGCTGTAATATACGCAAGTACAAGCGTTAAAATGCCAATAGCAGAGAAATATACTGCCTTGCGTATTTCACTAAAATGTTGTGGACCTCCATAAAATTTGTTCAGAAATTGATTCAAATTCGTTTCTAATGAGACATATTGCTGTAATATACGCAAATACAAGCGTTAAAACGCCAATAGCAGAGAAATATACTGCCTTGCGTATGTCACTAAAATGTAGTGGACCTCCATAAAATATGTTCAGATATTGATACAAATTCGTTTCAAATGAGACATATTGCTGTAATATACGCAAATACAAGCGTTAAAATGCCAATAGCAGAGAAATATATTACCTTGCGTATTTCACTAAAATGTTGTAGAACTCCATAAAATATGTTCAGATATTGATACAAATTCGTTTCAAATGAAACATATTGCTGTAATATACGCAAGTACAAGCGTTAAAATGCCAGTAGCAGAGAAATATACTGCCTTGCGTATTTCACTAAAATGTTGTGGACCTCCATAAAATATGTTCAGATATTGATACAAATTCGTTTCAAATGAGAAATATTGCTGTAATATACGCAAGTACAAGCGTTAAAATGCCAATAGCAGAGAAATATACTGCCTTGCGTATTTCACTAAAATGTTGTGGGCCTCCATAAAATATGTTCAGCTATTGATACAAATTCGTTTCCAATGAGACATATTGCTGTAAAATACGCAAATACAAGCGTAAAAATGCCAATAGCTGAGAAATATATTTCCTTGCGTATTTCACTAAAATGTTGTAGACCTCCATGAAATATGTTCAGATATTGATACAAATTCGTTTCAAATGAGACATATTGCTGTAATATACGCAAATACAAGCGTTAAAATGCCAAGAGCAGAGAAATATATTTCCTTGCGTATTTCACTAAAATGTTGTAGAACTCCATGAAATATGTTCAGATATTGATACAAATTCGTTTCAAAAGAGACATATTGCTGTAATATACGCAAGTACAAGCGTTAAAATGCCAATAGCAGAGAAATATACTGCCTTACGTATTTCACTAAAATGTTGTAGACCTCCATGAAATATGTTCAGATATTGATACAAATTCGTTTCAAATGAGACATATTGCTGTAATATACGCAAATACAAGCGTTAAAATGCCTATAGCAGAGAAATATATTTCCTTGCGTATTTCACTAAAATGTTGTAGACCTCCATGAAATATGTTCAGATATTGATACAAATTCGTTTCAAATGAGACATATTGCTGTAATATACGCAAGTACAAGCGTTAAAATGCCAATAGCAGAGAAATATACTGCCTTACGTATTTCACTAAAATGTTGTGGACCTCCATAAAACTTGTTCAGAAATTGATTCAAATTCGTTTCTAATGAGACATATTGCTGTAATATACGCAAATACAAGCGTTAAAATGCCAATAGCAGAGAAATATATTTCCTTGCGTATTTCACTAAAATGTCGTAGACCTCCATAAAATATGTTCAGATATTGATACAAATTCGTTTCAAATGAGACATATTGCTGTAATATACGCAAGTACAAGCGTTTAAATGCCAATAGCAGAGAAATATACTACCTTACTTATTACACTAAAATGTTGTGGACCTCCATAAAATATGTTCAGATATTGATACAAATTCGTTTCAAATGAGACATAATGCTGTAATATACGCAAATACAAGCGTTAAAATGCCAATAGCAGAGAAATATATTTCCTTGCGTATTTCACTAAAATGTTGTAGAAGTCCATAAAATATGTTCAGATATTGATACAAATTCGTTTCAAATGAGACATATTGCTGTTATATACACAAGTACAAGCGTTAAAATGCCAATAGCAGAGAAATATACTGCCTTGCATATTTCACTAAAATGTTGTGACCTCCATAAAATATGTTCAGATATTGATACAAATTCGTTTCAAATGAGAAATATTGCTGTAATATATGCATGTACAAGCGTTAAAATGCCAATAGCAAAGAAATATACTGCCTTGCGTATTTCACTAAAATGTTGTAGACCTCCATAAAATATGTTCAGATATTGATACAAATTCGTTTCAAATGAGACATATTGCTGTAATATACGCAAATACAAGCGTTAAAATGCCAATAGCAGAGAAATATACTGCCTTGCGTATTTCACTAAAATGTTGTGGACCTCCATAAAATATGTTCAGATATTGATACAAATTCGTTTCCAATGAGACATATTGCTGTTATATACGCAAATACAAGCGTTAAAATGCCAATAGCAGAGAAATATATTTCCTTGCATATATCACTAAAATGTTGTAGACCTCCATAAAATATGTTCAGATATTGATACAAATTCGTTTCAAATGAGACATATTGCTGTAATATACGCAAGTACAAGCGTTTAATTGCCAATAGCAGAGAAATATACTGCCTTGCGTATTTCACTAAAATGTTGTGGACCTCCATAAAATATGTTCAGATATTGATACAAATTCGTTTCAAATGAGACATATTGCTGTAATATACGCAAATACAAGCGTTAAAATGCCAATAGCAGAGAAATATATTTCCTTGCGTATTTCACTAAAAGGTTGTAGTACTCCATAAAATATGTTCAGATATTGATACAAATTCGTTTCAAATGAGACATATTGCTGTAATATACGCAAGTACAAGCGTTAAAATGCCAATAGCAGAGAAATATACTGCCTTGCATATTTCACTAAAATGTTGTGGACCTCCATAAAATATGTTCAGATATTGATACAAATTCGTTTCAAATGAGAAATATTGCTGTAATATACGCAAGTACAAGCGTTAAAATGCCAATAGCAGAGAAATATACTGCCTTGCGTATTTCACTTAAATGTTGTAGACCTCCATAAAATATGTTCAGATATTGATACAAATTCGTTTCAAATGAGACATATTGCTGTAATATACGCAAGTACAAGCGTTAAAATGCCAATAGCAGAGAAATATATTTCCTTGCGTATTTCACTAAAATGTTGTAGAACTCCATAAAATATGTTCAGATATTGATTCAAATTCGTTTCAAATGAGACATATTGCTGTAATATACGCAAGTACAAGCGTTAAAATGCCAATAGCAGAGAAATATACTGCCTTGCATATTTCACTAAAATGTTGTGGACCTCCATAAAATATGTTCATATATTGATACTAATTCGTTTCAAATGAGAAATATTGCTGTAATATACGCAAGTACAAGCGTTAAAATGCCAATAGCAGAGAAATATACTGCCTTGCGTATTTCACTAAAATGTTGTAGACCTCCATAAAATATGTTCAGATATTGATACAAATTCGTTTCAAATGAGACATATTGCTGTAATATACGCAAATACAAGCGTTAAAATGCCAATAGCAGAGAAATATACTGCCTTGCGTATTTCACTAAAATGTTGTAGAACTCCATAAAATAAGTTCAGATATTGATACAAATTCGTTTCAAATGAGACATATTGCTGTAATATACACAAGTACAAGCGTTAAAATGCCAATAGCAGAGAAATATACTGCCTTGCATATTTCACTAAAATGTTGTGGACCTCCATAAAATATGTTCAGATATTGATACAAATTCGTTTCAAATGAGAAATATTGCTGTAATATACACATGTACAAGCGTTAAAATGCCAATAGCAGAGAAATATACTGCCTTGCGTATTTCACTAAAATGTTGTAGACCTCCATAAAATATGTTCATATATTGATACAAATTCGTTTCAAATGAGACATATTGCTGTTATATACGCAAGTACAAGCGTTAAAATGCCAATAGCAGAGTAATATACTGCCTTGCATATTAAACTAAAATGTTGTGGACCTCCATAAAATATGTTCAGATATTGATACAAATTCGTTTCAAATGAGACATATTGCTGTAATATACGCAAATACAAGCGTTAAAATGCCAATAGCAGAGAAATATATTTCCTTGCGTATTTCACTAAAATGTTGTAGAACTCCATAAAATATGTTCAGATATTGATACAAATTCGTTTCAAATGAGACATATTGCTGTAATATACGCAAGTACAAGCGTAAATTTGCCAATAGCAGAGAAATATATTTCCTTGCGTATTTCACTAAAATGTTGTAGAACTCCATAAAATATGTTCAGATATTGATTCAAATTCGTTTCAAATGAGACATATTGCTGTAATATACGCAAATACAAGCGTTAATATGCCAAAAGCAGAGAAATATATTTCCTTGCGTATTTCACTAAAATGTTGTAGACCTCCATAAAATATGTTCAGATATTGATACAAATTCGTTTCAAATGAGACATATTGCTGTAATATATGCAAGTACAAGCGTTAAAATGCCAATAGCAGAGAAATATACTGCCTTGCGTATTTCACTTAAATGTTGTGGACCTCCACAAAATATGTTCAGATATTGATACAAATTCGTTTCCAATGAGACATATTGCTGTTATATACGCAAATACAAGCGTTAAAGTGCCAATAGCAGAGAAATATATTTCCTTGCGTATTTCACTAAAACGTTGTAGAACTCCATAAAATATTTTCAGATATTGATACAAATTCGTTTCAAATGAGACATATTGCTGTAATATACGCAAGTACAAGCGTTAAAATGCCAATAGCAGAGAAATATACTTCCTTACGTATTTCACTAAAATGTTGTAGAACTCCATAAAATATGTTCAGATATTGATACAAATTCGTTTCAAATGAGACATATTGCTGTAATATACGCAAGTACAAGCGTAAATTTGCCAATAGCAGAGAAATATATTTCCTTGCGTATTTCACTAAAATGTTGTAGAACTCCATAAAATATGTTCAGATATTGATTCAAATTCGTTTCAAATGAGACATATTGCTGTAATATACGCAAATACAAGCGTTAAAATGCCAAAAGCAGAGAAATATATTTCCTTGCGTATTTCACTAAAATGTTGTAGACCTCCATAAAATATGTTCAGATATTGATACAAATTCGTTTCAAATGAGACATATTGCTGTAATATATGCAAGTACAAGCGTTAAAATGCCAATAGCAGAGAAATATACTGCCTTGCGTATTTCACTTAAATGTTGTGGACCTCCACAAAATATGTTCAGATATTGATACAAATTCGTTTCCAATGAGACATATTGCTGTTATATACGCAAATACAAGCGTTAAAGTGCCAATAGCAGAGAAATATATTTCCTTGCGTATTTCACTAAAACGTTGTAGAACTCCATAAAATATTTTCAGATATTGATACAAATTCGTTTCAATTGAGACATATTGCTGTAATATACGCAAGTACAAGCGTTAAAATGCCAATAGCTGAGAAATATACTGCCTTGCGTATTTCACTAAAATGTTGTGGACCTCCATAAAATATGTTCAGATATTGATACAAATTCGTCTCCAATGAGACATATTGCTGTAATATACGCAAATACAAGCGTTAAAATGCCAATAGCAGAGAAATATATTTCCTTACGTATTTCACTAAAATGTTGTAGAACTCCATAAAATATGTTCAGATATAGATACAAATTCGTTTCAAATGAGACATATTGCTGTAATATACGCAAGTACAAGCGTTAATATTCCAATAGCAGAGAAATATACTGCCTTGCATATTTCACCAAAATGTTGTGGACCTCCATAAAATATGTTCAGATATTGATACCAATTCGTTTCAAATGAGAAATATTGCTGTAATATACGCAAGTACAACCGTTAAATTGCCAATAGCAGAGAAATATACTGCCTTGCGTATTTCACTAAAATGTTGTAGACCTCCATAAAATATGTTCAGATATTGATACAAATTCGTTTCCAATGAGACATATTGCTGTTATATACGCAAATACAAGCGTTAAAATGCCAATAGCAGAGAAATATATTTCCTTGCGTATTTCACTAAAATGTTGTAGAACTCCATAAAATATGTTCAGATATTGATTCAAATTCGTTTCAAATGAGACATATTGCTGTAATATACGCAAATACAAGCGTTAAAATGCCAATAGCAGAGAAATATATTTCCTTGCATATTTCACTAAAATGTTGTAGAACTCCATAACATATGTTCAGATATTGATACAAATTCGTTTCAAATGAGACATATTGCTGTAATATACGCAAATACAAGCGTTTAAATGCCAATAGCAGAGAAATATATTTCCTTGCGTATTTCACTAAAATGTTGTAGACCTCCATGAAATATGTTCAGATTTTGATTCAAATTCGTTTCAAATGAGACATATTGCTGTAATATACGCAAGTACAAGCGTTAAAATGCCAATAGCAGAGAAATATACTGCCTTGCGTATTTCACTAAAATGTTGTGGACCTCCATAAAATTTGTTCAGAAATTGATTCAAATTCGTTTCTAATGAGACATATTGCTGTAATATATACAAATACAAGCGTTAAAATGCCAATAGCAGAGAAATATATTTCCTTGCGTATTTCACTAAAATGTTGTAGACCTCCATAAAATATGTTCAGATATTGATACAAATTCGTTTCAAATGAGACATATTGGTGTAATATACGCAAGTACAAGCGTTAAAATTCCAATAGCAGAGAAATATACTGCCTTGCTTATTTCACTAAAATGTTGTGGACCTCCATAAAATATGTTCAGATATTGATACAAATTCGTTTCAAATGAGACATTTTGCTGTAATATACGCAAATACGAGCGTTAAAATGCCAATAGCAGAGAAATATATTTTCTTGCGTATTTCACTAAAATGTTGTAGAACTCCATAAAATATGTTCAGATATTGATACAAATTCGTTTCAAATGAGACATATTGCTGTAATATACACAAGTACAAGCGTTAAAATGCCAATAGCAGAGAAATATACTGCCTTGCATATTTCACTAAAATGTTGTGGACCTCCATAAAATATGTTCAGATATTGATACAAATTCGTTTCAAATGAGAAATATTGCTGTAATATACGCATGTACAAGCGTTAAAATGCCAATAGCAGAGAAATATACTGCCTTGCGTATTTCACTAAAATGTTGTAGACCTCCATAAAATATGTTCAGATATTGATACAAATTCGTTTCAAATGAGACATATTGCTGTAATATACGCAAGTACAAGCGTTAAAATTCCAATAGCAGAGAAATATACTTCCTTGCGTATTTCATTAAAATGTTGTAGACCGCCATAAAAAATGATCAGATATTGATGCAAATTCGTTACAAATGAGACATATAGCTGTAATATACGCACAAACTAGCGTTAAAATGCCAATAGCAGAGAAATATATTTCCTTGCGTATTTCACTAAAATGTCGTAGACCTCCATAAAATATGTTCAGATATTGATACAAATTCGGTTCAAATGAGACATATTGCTGTAATATACGCAAATTCAAGCGTTAAAAGGCCAATAGCAGAGAAATATATTTCCTTGCGTATTACACTAAAATGTTGTAAGACCTCCATAAAATATGTTCAGATATTCATACAAATTCGTTTCAAATGAGACATATTGCTGTAATATACGCAAAAACTAGCGTTGAAATGTCAATAGCAGAGAAATATACATCCTTGCGTATTTCACTAAAATCTTGTAGACCTGCATAAAATATGTTCTGATATTGATACAAATTCGTATCAAATGAGACATATTGCTGTAATATACGCAAATACAAGCGAAAAAGTGCCAATAGCAGAGAAATATATTTCCTTGCGTATTTCACTAAAATGTTGTAGACCTCCATGAAATATGTTCAGATATTGATACAAATTCGTTTCAAATGATACATATTGCTGTAATATACGCAAATACAAGCGTTTAAATGCCAATAGCAGAGAAATATATTTCCTTGCGTATTTCACTAAAATGTTGTAGACCTCCAAGAAATATGTTCAGATTTTGATTCAAATCCGTTTCAAATGAGACATATTGCTGTAATATACGCAAGTACAAGCGTTAAAATGCCAATAGCAGAGAAATATACTGCCTTGCGTATTTCACTAAAATGTTGTGGACCTCCATAAAATTTGTTCAGAAATTGATTCAAATTCGTTTCTAATGAGACATATTGCTGTAATATACGCAAATACAAGCGTTAAAATGCCAATAGCAGAGAAATATATTTCCTTGCGTATTTCACTAAAATGTTGTAGACCTCCATAAAATATGTTCAGATATTGATACAAATTCGTTTCAAATGAGACATATTGCTGTAATATACGCAAGTACAAGCGTTAAAATGCCAATAGCAGAGAAATATACTGCCTTGCGTATTTCACTAAAATGTTGTGGACCTTCATAAAATATGTTCAGATATTTATACAAATTCGTTTCAAATGAGACATATTGCTGTAATATACGCAAATACAAGCGTTAAAATGCCAATAGCAGAGAAATATATTTCCTTGCGTATTTCACTAAAATGTTGTAGAACTCCATAAAATATGTTCAGATATTGATACAAATTCGTTTCAAATGAGACATATTGCTGTAATATACGCAAGTACAAGCGATAAAATGCCAATAGCAGAAATATACTGCCTTGCATATTTTACTAAAATGTTGTGGACCTCCATAAAATATGTTCATATATTGATACAAATTCGTTTCAAATGAGAAATATTGCTGTAATATACGCAAGTACAAGCGTTAAAATGCCAATAGCAGAGAAATATATTTCCTTGCGTATTTCACTAAAATGTTGTAGAACTCCATAAAATATGTTCAGATATTGATACAAATTCGTTTCAAATGAGACATATTGCTGTAATATACGCAAATACAAGCGTTTAAATGCCAATAGCAGAGAAATATATTTCCTTGCGTATTTCACTAAAATGTTGTAGACCTCCATGAAATATGTTCAGATTTTGATTCAAATTCGTTTCAAATGAGACATATTGCTGTAATATACGCAAGTACAAGCGTTAAAATGCCAATAGCAGAGAAATATACTGCCTTGCGTATTTCACTAAAATGTAGTGGACCTCCATAAAATTTGTTCAGAAATTGATTCAAATTCGTTTCTAATGAGACATATTGCTGTAATATACGCAAATACAAGCGTTAAAATGCCAATAGCAGAGAAATATATTTCCTTGCGTATTTCACTAAAATGTTGTAGACCTCCATAAAATATGTTCAGATATTGATACAAATTCGTTTCAAATGAGACATATTGGTGTAATATACGCAAGTACAAGCGTTAAAATGCCAATAGCAGAGAAATATACTGCCTTGCTTATTTCACTAAAATATTGTGGACCTCCATAAAATATGTTCAGATATTGATACAAATTCGTTTCAAATGAGACATATTGCTGTAATCTACGCAAATACAAGCGTTAAAATGCCAATAGCAGAGAAATATATTTCCTTGCGTATTTCACTAAAATGTTGTAGAACTCCATAAAATATGTTCAGATATTGATACAAATTCGTTTCAAATGAGACATATTGCTGTAATATACACAAGTACAAGCGTTTAAATGCCAATAGCAGAGAAATATACTGCCTTGCATATTTCACTAAATTGTTGTGGACCTCCATAAAATATGTTCAGATATTGATACAAATTCGTTTCAAATGAGAAATATTGCTGTATTATACGCATGTACAAGCGTTAAAATGCCAATAGCAGAGAAATATACTGCCTTGCGTATTTCACTAAAATGTTGCAGACCTCCATAAAATATGTTCAGATATTGATACAAATTCGTTTCAAATGAGACATATTGCTGTAATATACGCAAGTACAAGCGTTAAAATTCCAATAGCAGAGAAATATATTTCCTTGCGTATTTCACTAAAATGTTGTAGAACTCCATAAAATATGTTCAGATATTGATTCAAATTCGTTTCAAATGAGACATATTGCTGTAATATACGCAAATACAAGCGTTAAAATGCCAATAGCAGAGAAATATATTTTCTTGCGTATTTCACTAAAATGTTGTAGACCTCCATGAAATATGTTCAGATATTGATACAAATTCGTTTCAAATGAGACATATTGCTGTAATATACGCAAATACAAGCGTTTAAATGCCAATAGCAGAGAAATATATTTCCTTGCGTATTTCACTAAAATGTTGTAGACCTCCATGAAATATGTTCAGATTTTGATTCAAATTCGTTTCAAATGAGACATATTGCTGTAATATACGCAAGTACAAGCGTTAAAATGCCAATAGCAGAGAAATATACTGCCTTGCGTATTTCACTAAAATGTTGTGGACCTCCATAAAATTTGTTCAGAAATTGATTCAAATTCGTTTCTCATGAGACATATTGCTGTAATATACGCAAATACAAGCGTTAAAATGCCAATAGCAGAGAAATATATTTCCTTGCGTATTTCACTAAAATGTTGTAGACCTCCGTAAAATATGTTCAGATATTGATACAAATTCGTTTCAAATGAGACATATTGCTGTAATATACGCAAGTACAAGCGTTAAAATGCCAATAGCAGAGAAATATACTGCCTTGCATATTTCACTAAAATGTTGTGGACCTCCATAAAATATGTTTATATATTGATACAAATTCGTTTCAAATGAGAAATATTGCTGTAATATACGCAAGTACAAGCGTTAAAATGCCAATAGGAGAGAAATATATTTCCTTGCGTATTTCACTAAAATGTTGCAGACCTCCATAAAATATGTTCAGATATTGATACAAATTCGTTTCAAATGAGACATATTGCTGTAATATACGCAAGTACAAGCGTTAAAATTCCAATAGCAGAGAAATAAATTTCCTTGCGTATTTCACTAAAATGTTGTAGAACTCCATAAAATATGTTCAGATATTGATTCAAATTCGTTTCAAATGAGACATATTGCTGTAATATACGCAAATACAAGCGTTAAAATGCCAATAGCAGAGAAATATATTTCCTTGCGTATTTCACTAAAATGTTGTAGACCTCCATGAAATATGTTCAGATATTGATACAAATTCGTTTCAAATGAGACATATTGCTGTAATATACGCAAATACAAGCGTTTAAATGCCAATAGCAGAGAAATATATTTCCTTGCGTATTTCACTAAATGTTGTAGCCCTCCATGAAATATGTTCAGATTTTGATTCAAATTCGTTTCAAATGAGACATATTGCTGTAATATACGCAAGTACAAGCGTTAAAATGCCAATAGCAGAGAAATATACTGCCTTGCGTATTTCACTAAAATGTTGTGGACCTCCATAAAATTTGTTCAGAAATTGATTCAAATTCGTTTCTAATGAGACATATTGCTGTAATATACGCAAATACAAGCGTTAAAATGCCAATAGCAGAGAAATATATTTCCTTGCGTATTTCACTAAAATGTTGTAGACCTCCATAAAATATGTTCAGATATTGATACAAATTCGTTTCAAATGAGACATATTGGTGTAATATACGCAAGTACAAGCGTTAAAATGCCAATAGCAGAGAAATATACTGCCTTGCTTATTTCACTAAAATATTGTGGACCTCCATAAAATATGTTCAGATATTGATACAAATTCGTTTCAAATGAGACATATTGCTGTAATCTACGCAAATACAAGCGTTAAAATGCCAATAGCAGAGAAATATATTTCCTTGCGTATTTCACTAAAATGTTGTAGAACTCCATAAAATATGTTCAGATATTGATACAAATTCGTTTCAAATGAGACATATTGCTGTAATATACACAAGTACAAGCGTTTAAATGCCAATAGCAGAGAAATATACTGCCTTGCATATTTCACTAAAATGTTGTGGACCTCCATAAAATATGTTTAGATATTGATACAAATTCGTTTCAAATGAGAAATATTGCTGTATTATACGCATGTACAAGCGTCAATAGCAGAGAAATATACTGCCTTGCGTTTTTCACTAAAATGTTGCAGACCTCCATAAAATATGTTCAGATATTGATACAAATTCGTTTCAAATGAGACATATTGCTGTAATATACGCAAGTACAAGCGTTAAAATTCCAATAGCAGAGAATTATATTTCCTTGCGTATTTCACTAAAATGTTGTAGAACTCCATAAAATATGTTCAGATATTGATTCAAATTCGTTTCAAATGAGACATATTGCTGTAATATACGCAAATACAAGCGTTAAAATGCCAATAGCAGAGAAATATACTGCCTTGCATATTTCACTAAAATGTTGTGGACCTCCATAAAATATGTTCAGATATTGATACAAATTCGTTTCAAATGAGAAATATTGCTGTAATATACGCATGTACAAGCGTTAAAATGCCAATAGCAGAGTGTTGGTTTTAAGTGAAAACAAGGAACACAGGTATATACTTTTAATTGTATTATCGTTTATTATTTTGAGAACGTAATTTATTGACAGCAGTATTTTCACATATTTTTAATATTGGTATTTTTAAAAACAAAAACTTATATATATTAACATGGCAACCTAAACAAAGGGAACATGATCGGTAACTATAACTAAGTATTAATATTGTAATACCAACACCCCCTCTCAATTTTAATACTGAAAGAAAAATTTAATTAAGTAATCCTAATTTAATAACAAATTTTTCATGTTTGGGTCCAGCGAGAGGTTTAGTTAAAATATCGGCAGTCATCTCTTCGGTTTCCAAGTATTCCAACTTTAACGGGTATTCCTGGAGCGCCTGACGAATGAAGTGGTACTTTATGTCCACATGTTTGGTTCTAGCATGATAAATGGGGTTGAGTGCAAGTTTCCCAGCGGATTGGTTATCATTGAAAACCAAAATCTTGGAAAGACTATCGAACCCCAACTCCTTTACGAAGTTTGACAAGTAAATTGCTTCCTTGGAAGCTTCAGTGAGACTCACGTATTCAGCCTCAGTTGAAGAGAGGGCGACAACTCTTTGCTTCCTCGAGCACCAGGATATTGCTGCACCAGATAAAATGAATGTATACCCAGGGTATGACTTCCTATCAGATACGTCGTTTGCCCAATCAGCATCTGCGTAGCCTTGAATGTCTTTGTCGTCTCGTTTGAAGGTCAATTTTTGGTTTACGGTTCCTTGTAAATATCGTAGGATACGTTTAGCAGCTTGCCAATGACTTTCATTATGATTATTGTTAAATTGGCTCAAGAAATTTACTGCGTAAGCGATGTCCGGACGTGTACCAACCGCGATATACATCAAAGCACCAATCAGCTCTCTAAAGAGATAACGCTTATCTTTGTCTCCTACCTCAGGGTGAATCAACTTGATTCCGACTGGCAATGGAGTTTTTACAGCTTTGCAGTCTGTCATGTTGAATTTTTGCAGTACGTCCCTGATAAACCCACTTTGACACAAAGAGATTCCGTCGGTTGACTGTTTTATTTCAATACCAAGACAGCATTTCGCTGCCCCAAGATCTTTTATGATGAATTCCTTCGAAAGAGTTTCCTTAATGTAGCTGACTCGCTTTGGCTCTCGAGAAGCGATTAAAATATCGTCAACATAAATAAGCACAAATGTGTGACTTTTTGCATGTTCGTCGATGTAATTGCACGGATCAGAGCAGGATGGCTTCAATCCAATCGACTGAAGAGTCTTGTTCAATTTTGCGTGCCACTTTCGACCTGCCTGACGAAGACCGTAGATGGCCCTTCGTAGTCTGCACACATTGTCACCAGTTTCCAGTCTTTTGAACATGTTGCGAGCTTCGCGAACAATTGAATCATCATTTTCGGTTGCTACCATCTTCTGCAAGGCTTCCACGAGTAGATCTGGTTGTTCCATGTATATCAATGTGTCGATGTCGCCATTGAGAAATGCTGTTGTAACATCCAGTTGTGAAATTTGCAGTCCATGTTTCGCAGATAGAGCCATCAACAAACGGAAGGATTCCATCCTAGCAACTGGTGCGAACGTATCAACGAAGTCAATCCCCGGTCTCTGAGTAAATCCTCGAGCGACAACTCTCGCTTTTCTCCGAGATAGTGTCCCGTCGGGATTTTGCTTGTTCCGTAGAATAGTTCTGCAGTCTACAACTTTCCCATCTGCTGGTCTCTCTACAATGTCCCAGGTGTGATTTGCGATCAAGCACTTCATTTCTGAATAGATCGCGTCAAACCATTCGTCTTGATTTGGCCCGTTCAACGCTTCGTCGATGTTTATTTCGGAAGCGTTCATCGCAATATTAGTGTCAAGAAATATCTCACCATTTTCTTCGTGAGCGATGTCCCGGTTTATGCGTCTTGTCTCGGTATGATATACCTTTGAAGGACGTCCCTTCCTACCAGTAAACACCTTTTTCGGTCTTCCGGGTAGTCGTTTCGGAAGATCATCATTCGGATTCAAAACCTTTTGATTAAGAACCTGCTGAGGTTCGTTGTCATCAATATGTATGTCGTCAACTCTTTCAACTTCCAGAATTGGCTTGTCATGGACATCTGGTATCATGGGTGGTATCCAGGTGTTTAAATCGACCTCAATTGTTCTGTCGTCGTTCCTAGATTCATTCTCGATGTCATCCTTCGGAGGAGATTTCTCGCCAATGTTTTCGGTCTTGAACTCATTTAGAAACTTGACATCTCGTGAGATACGAGCCTTGCGTTCACTGGGTATCCATATTCTGTAAGCTTTAGAATTAGTGGAATATCCGATCAAGATACCTGATAGTCCTTTCGGGTCAAATTTTCCCTTGTTGGGTGTTTTATCTAGGATGTACACTTTCTCGCCAAATGTACGCAAGTGTGATACATCAGGTTGTCTCCCAAACCATCGATCATATGGAGTTCCTTCCAAAAATCCTTTTGTCGTGCATCGGTTTCGAACGTGATTTGCTACGGCAATCGCTTCTGCCCAAAACTGAGTTGGCATTTTGGACTGGATCAGCATACAACGTGCAGCTTCTACCAAGGTCCGGTTTTTCCGTTCTGCGATGCCATTTTGCTGAGGTGTGTAGGGTACGGTCAGTCGATGTTGGATTCCGGCATCTTTGAATATTTCATTCAACCTTTTGTTGCAAAATTCTTTGCCGTTATCAGACTGCACGGCTTTTATTCGACGCCCCGTCTGGTTTTCGGCTAAGTTCTTGAACTCCATGAATTTCTCGACTGCCTGTCCTTTGTCGCTGAGGAAGAACACCTCACACCACCTGCTGTAATCATCAGTGAAAGTAATAAAATAACGTGCACCACCTTGAGATGTTGTCCTCATTGGGCCACAGACATCTGTGTGTATCAATTCTAAGGGTTCCTTCGTAACGCTATCGCGCTTGAGAAACGGTGTACTAGCTATTTTACCTGCTAAACATACATTACATTTTACCATCCTTGTGTGATCATTCAATTCGATGCCAGTTACGGTCTTGTTACGGAACATATGCATCAGGTCCTTCTCGTTGAGGTGTCCGAGACGCGCGTGCCATATGTCAATAGCACTTTTCGGTTCCGAAATTGCACATGCCGTGGATTGGTTTTCTTGCAAATAAAACAAGTCTCCGATTCGATTCGCGACAATTTTTACTTCACCGTTCATGTCTTTCACAACCGCGTAATCCTTTTTAAAGATTACTTCATGATCATTGTCCACGATCTTAGAAACAGATATTAAGTTCGTTCGGAGATCTGGAACGTACAGAGTGTTCTTCAGCGTAACTGTGTTATTGTTATTCGCGTTGTTCGCGACCGATATTCGCACATCCCCTTTGGCATTGACTTGCGTTGCAGAATTGTTCGCAAGTTTTAAATTACTATTTATTCCACTCACATTTGCGAATGCACTTCTGTCATTACACAAATGTGATGTACACCCGCTGTCGATACACCAAAGTCCGTTCGCGATGTGAGGAGTCGAATCTACTTTATCTAGATGATAGCACCAATTAGCTGAATCACTCGCATTATTCGTTTGATTTTTCGCCGGTTGTCTCGCGTTTTACTTACTATAACACTCCGATTCTTTGTGTCCTTTCTTTTTGCAATAACCGCACGTATATTTCGGTTTTGACTTTTCGTTTCTCGCACGATCATTTACGCCAAAATGCGGTTTGTTGGTATACGCGCGACTACTTTTCGCGAACATGACGGCACTTGTGTTATCGTCTCTCTTTTGTTTCCTTGCATGGAATTCTTCCAAAATTTTCACTTTTAGTGATTCCGCATCAGGAAGGTTATCACGGGATTCGATAGCACATCTAAAGTTGTCGTAGGAATCCGGTAGACTGTAAAGTAACATTATTGTTAGTAAATCGCCGTTAATATCTATGTTCAAAGCTTTCAGTTTATCAACTGCGTCGAAATATTCGGACAAATGTTGGTTGACATCGTCACCATCTTTCATTTTTTGTTGCGTGAGGCGTTTCAGTAGTGTTGCTTTTCGAGCTGGTCCCTTTGAAGCGTAAACAGATTCGAGTTTCTCCCATACTTCACTTGAAGTGATGCATCCTCGAATTTGAGGGAGTTCCGATGGACTGATAGATAGAATCAGGTCCGCCTTTGCCTTACGATCGCTCGAAAGCCATGCTTTGTGTGATTCTTCTGCAACGACGAGTTCTTTGCCTTCGCCGGTCAATACTGGTGCAGGATGTTCACCTGTAATGAAATCCCACGTGTCGTTCTTTATCAGGATAGCTTCAGCCTGAATCCTCCACGTGTCGTAGTTATCACGCGTTAAGAGTTCTAGTCGCGCCGAATGCGTTGTGTTCGTGTACGCCATTTGTATCGATGACTGACGAAACGATCAACTATCGCGCTTTATCGATTTGGGTTCGATTTTAAACTTCTTTCGCGTTCCGAGTTTTTACTTATCGTGTTTCGCGTACCCTGGGTTCTTACTTATCTTGTTTCGCGTGCCCTGGGCCCATAACCTGTTGGTTTTAAGTGAAAACAAGAACACAGGTATATACTTTTAATTGTATTATCGTTTATTATTTGAGAACGTAATTTATTGACAGCAGTATTTTCATATATTTTTAATGTTGTGTTTTTAAAACAAAAACTAATATATATTAACATGGCAACCTAAACAAAGGGAACATGATCGGTAACTATAACTAAGTATTAATATTGTTATACCAACAAAATACAAGCGTTAAAATGCCAATAGGGGAGAAATGTATTTCCTTGCCTATTTCACTAAAATGTTGTAGACCTCCATAAAATATGTTTAGATATAGATACGAATTCGTTTCAAATGAGACATATTGCTGTAATATACGCAAGTACAAGCGTTAAAATGCCAAAAGCAGAGAAATATACTGCCTTGCGTATTTCACTAAAATGTTGTGGACCTCCATAAAATATGTTCAGATATTGATACAAATTCGTTTCAAATGAGACATATTGCTGTAATATACGCAAATACAAGCGTTAAAATGCCAATAGCAGAGAAATATTTTCCTTGCGTATTTCACTAAAATGTTGTAGAACTCCATAAAATATGTTCAGATATTGATACAAATTCGTTTCAAATGAGACATATTGCTGTAATATACGCAAATACAAGCGTTAAAATGCCAAAAGCAGAGAAATATATTTCCTTGCGTATTTCACTAAAATTTTGTAGACCTCCATAAAATATGTTCAGATATTGATACAAATTCGTTTCAAATGAGACATATTGCTGTAATATACGCAAGTACAAGCGTTAAAATGCCATAGCAGAGAAATATACTGCCTTGCATATTTCACTAAAATGTTGTAGAACTCCATAACATATGTTCAGATATTGATACAAATTCGTTTCAAATGAGACATATTGCTGTAATATACGCAAATACAAGCGTTAAAATGCCAAAAGCAGAGAAATATATTTCCTTGCGTATTTCACTAAAATATGTTCAGATATTGATACAAATTCGTTGCAAATGAGACATATTGCTGTAATATACGCAAGTACAAGCGTTAAAATGCCAATAGCAGAGAAATATACTGCCGTGCGTATTTCACTAAAATGTTGTGGACCTCCATAAAATATGTTCAGCTATTGATACAATATCGTTTCCAATGAGACATTTTGCTGTAATATACGCAAATATATTTCCTTACGTATTTCACTAAAATGTTGTAGAACTCCATAAAATATGTTCAGATATTGAAACAAATTCGTTTCAAATGAGACATATTGCTGTAATATACGCAAATACAAGCGTTAAAATGCCAATAGCAGAGAAATATATTTCCTTGCGTATTTCACTAAAATGTTGTAGACCTCCATGAAATATGTTCAGATATTGATTCAAATTCGTTTCAAATGAGACATATTGCTGTAATATACGCAAATACAAGCGTTAAAATGCCAATAGCAGAGAAATATACTGCCTTGCGTATTTCACTAAAATGTTGTAGAACTCCATAAAATATGTTCAGATATTGAAACAAATTCGTTTCAAATGAGACATATTGCTGTAATATACGCAAATACAAGCGTTAAAATGCCAATAGCAGAGAAATATATTTCCTTGCGTATTTCACTAAAATGTTGTAGACCTCCATAAAATATGTTCAGATATTGATTCAAATTCGTTTCAAATGAGACATATTGCTGTAATATACGCAAGTACAAGCGTTAAAATGCCAAAAGCAGAGAAATATACTGCCTTGCATATTTCACTAAAATGTTGTGGACCTCCATAAAATATGTTCAGATATTGATACAAATTCGTTTCAAATGAGACATATTGCTGTAATATACGCAAATACAAGCGTTAAAATGCCAATAGCAGAGAAATATATTTCCTTGCATATTTCACTAAAATGTTGTAGAACTCCATAACATATGTTCAGATATTGATACAAATTCGTTTCAAATGAGACATATTGCTGTAATATACGCAAATACAAGCGTTAAAATGCCAATAGCAGAGAAATATATTTCCTTGCATATTTCACTAAAATGTTGTAGAACTCCATAACATATGTTCAGATATTGATACAAATTCGTTTCAAATGAGACATATTGCTGTAATATACGCAAATACAAGCGTTAAAGTGCCAATAGCAGAGAAATATACTGCCTTGCGTATTTCACTAAAATGTAGTGGACCTCCATAAATTATGTTCAGATATTGATACGAATTCGTTTCAAATGAGACATATTGCTGTAATATACGCAAATACAAGCGTTAAAATGCCAATAGCAGAGAAATATATTTCCTTGCGTATTTCACTAAAATGTTGTAGACCTCCATAAAATAAGTTCAGATATTGATACAAATTCGTTTCAAATGAGACATATTGCTGTAATATACGCAAGTACAAGCGTTAAAATGCCAATAGCAGAGAAATATACTGCCTTGCGTATTTCACTAAAATGTTGTGGACCTCCATAAAATATGTTCAGCTATTGATACAAATTCGTTTCCAATGAGACATATTGCTGTAATATACGCAAATACAAGCGTTAAAATGCCAATAGCAGAGAAATATATTTCCTTGCGTTTTTCACTAAAATGTTGTAGAACTCCATAAAATATGTTCAGATATTGATACAAATTCGTTTCAAATGAGACATATTGCTGTAATATACGCAAGTGCAAGCGTTAAAATGCCAATAGCAGAGAAATATACTGCCTTGCATATTTCACTTAAATTTTGTGGACCTCCATAAAATATGTTCAGATATTGATACCAATTCGTTTCAAATGAGAAATATTGCTGTAATATACGCAAGTACAAGCGTTAAAATGCCAATAGCAGAGAAATATACTGTCTTGCGTATTTCACTAAAATGTTGTAGACCTCCATAAAATATGTTCAGATATTCATACAAATTCGTTTCCAATGAGACATATTGCTGTAATATACGCAAGTAACAAGCGTTAAAATACCAATAGCAGAGAAACATATTTCCTTGCGTTTTTCATTAAAATGTTGTAGAACTCCATAAAATATGTTCAGATATTGATTCAAATTCGTTTCAAATGATACATATTGCTGTAATATACGCAAATACAAGCGTTAAAATGCCAATAGCAGAGAAATATATTTCCTTGCGTATTTCACTAAAATGTTGTAGACCTCCATGAAATATGTTCAGATACTGATACAAATTCGTTTCAAATGAGACATATTGCTGTAATATACGCTAGTACAAGCGTTAAAATGCCAATAGCAGAGAAATATACTGCCTTGCGTATTTCACTAAAATGTTGTGGACCTCCATAAAATTTGTTCCAAAATTGATTCAAATTCATTTCTAATGAGACATATTGCTGTAATATACGCAAATACAAGCGTTAAAATGCCAATAGCAGAGAAATATATTTCCTTGCGTATTTCACTAAAATGTTGTAGACCTCCATAAAATATGTTCAGATATTGATACAAATTCGTTTCAAATGAGACATATTGCTGTAATATACGCAAATACAAGCGTTAAAATGCCAAAAGCAGAGTAATATATTTCCTTGCGTATTTCACTAAAACTTTGTAGACCTCCATAAAATATGTTCAGATATTGATACAAATTCGTTTCAAATGAGACATATTGCTGTAATATACGCAAGTACAAGCGTTAAAGTGCCAATAGCAGAGAAATAAACTGCCTTGCGTATTTCACTAAAATGTTGTGGACCTCCATAAAATATGTTCAGATATTGATACAAATTCGTTTCCAATGAGACATATTGCTGTGATATACGCAAATACAAGCGTTAAAATGCCAATAGCAGAGGAATATTTTTCCTTACGTATTTCACTAAAATGTTGTAGAACTCCATAAAATATGTTCAGATATTGATACAAATTCGTTTCAAATGAGACATATTGCTGTAATATACGCAAATACAAGCGTTTAAATGCCAATAGCAGAGAAATATACTGCCTTGCGTATTTCACTAAAATGTTGTGGACCTCCATAAAATATGTTCAGATATTGATACAAATTCGTTTCAAATGAGACATATTGCTGTAATATACGCAAATACAAGCGTTAAAATGCCAATTGCAGAGAAATATATTTCCTTGCGTATTTCACTAAAATGTTGTAGAACTCCATAAAATATGTTCAGATATTGATACAAATTCGTTTCAAATGAGACATATTGCTGTAATATACGCAAGTACAAGCGTTAAAATGCCAATAGCAGAGAAATATACCGCCTTGCATATTTCACTAAAATGTTGTGGACCTCCATAAAATATGTTCAGATATTGATACAAATTCGTTTCAAATGAGAAATATTGCTGTAATATACGCATGTACAAGCGTTAAAATGCCAATAGCAGAGAAATATACTGCCTTGCGTATTTCACTAAAATGTTGTAGACCTCCATAATATATGTTCAGATATTGATACAAATTCGTTTCCAATGAGACATATTGCTGTAATATACGCAAGTACAAGCGTTAAAATGCCAATAGCAGAGAAATATATTTCCTTGCGTTTTTCACTAAAATGTTGTAGAACTCCATAAAATATGTTCAGATATTGATTCAAATTCGGTTCAAATGAGACATATTGCTATAATATACGCAAATACAAGCGATAAAATGCCAATAGCAGAGAAATATATTTCCTTGCGTATTTCACTGAAATGTTGTAGACCTCCATAAAATATGTTCAGATATTGATACAAATTCGTTTCAAATGAGACATATTGCTGTAATATACGCAAGTACAAGCGTTAAAATGCCAACAGCAGAGAAATATACTGCCTTGCGTATTTCACTAAATTGTTGTGGACCTCCATAAAATATGTTCAGATATTGATACAAATTCGTTTCCAATGAGACATATTGCTGTAATATACGCAAATACAAGCGTTAAAATGCCAATAGCAGAGAAATATATTTCCTTGCGTATTTCACTAAAATGTTGTAGAACTCCATAAAATATGTTCAGATATTGATACAAATTCGTTTCAAATGAGACATATTGCTGAAATATACGCAAGTACAAGCGTTAAAATGCCAATAGCAGAGAAATATATTTCCTTGCGTATTTCACTAAAATTTTGTAGACCTCCATAAAATATGTTCAGATATTGGTACAAATTCGTTTCAAATGAGACTTATTGCTGTAATATACGCAAGTACAAGCGTTAAAATGCCAATAGCAGAGAAATATATTTCCTTGCGTATTTCACTAAAATGTTGTGGACCTCCATAAAATATGTTCAGATATTGATACAAATTCGTTTCAAATGAGACATATTGCTGTAATATACGCAAATACAAGCGTTAAAATGCCAATAGCAGAGAAATATATTTCCTTGCGTATTTCACTAAAATGTTGTAGACCTCCATAAAATATGTTCAGATATTGATACAAATTCGTTTCAAATGAGACATATTGCTGTAATATACGCAAGTACAAGCGTTAAAATGCCAACAGCAGAGAAATATACTGCCTTGCGTATTTCACTAAAATGTTGTGGACCTTCATAAAATATGTTCAGATATTTATACAAATTCGTTTCAAATGAGACATATTGCTGTAATATACGCAAATACAAGCGTTAAAATGCCAAAAGCAGAGAAATATATTTCCTTGCGTATTTCACTAAAACTTTGTAGACCTCCATAAAATATGTTCAGATATTGATACAAATTCGTTTCAAATGAGACATATTGCTGTAATATACGCAAGTACAAGCGTTAAAGTGCCAATAGCAGAGAAATATACTGCCATGCGTATTTCACTAATATGTTGTGGACCTCCATAAAATATGTTCAGATATTGATACAAATTCGTTTCCAATGAGACATATTGCTGTGATATACGCAAATACAAGCGTTAAAATGCCAATAGCAGAGGAATATATTTCCTTACGTATTTCACTAAAATGTTGTAGAACTCCATAAAATATGTTCAGATATTGATACAAATTCGTTTCAAATGAGACATATTGCTGTAATATACGCAAATACAAGCGTTTAAATGCCAATAGCAGAGAAATATACTGCCTTGCGTATTTCACTAAAATGTTGTGGACCTCCATAAAATATGTTCAGATATTAATACAAATTCGTTTCAAATGAGACATATTGCTGTAATATACGCAAATACAAGCGTTAAAATGCCAATTGCAGAGAAATATATTTCCTTGCGTATTTCACTAAAATGTTGTAGAACTCCATAAAATATGTTCAGATATTGATACAAATTCGTTTCAAATGAGACATATTGCTGTAATATACGCAAGTACAAGCGTTAAAATGCCAATAGCAGAGAAATATACCGCCTTGCATATTTCACTAAAATGTTGTGGACCTCCATAAAATATGTTCAGATATTGATACAAATTCGTTTCAAATGAGACATATTGCTGTAATATACGCAAA